>JAQFVV010000409.1:577080-654612 GCA_028023455.1 Epiperipatus broadwayi | reverse complement strand
TGGATATGAAACGATAACTTTCCAAGCCCCTATCGTTTCACCATCAAACCTAATGACCGTCTCATCTGTGCTAAGTTCGAACCTATTTAAATGTTAATAAATTTAAAATTAGTTCATGTCTGTGTAAACAGCTTTATATATTTACATGTGAACCAACGCTATAATTAGATAGGATTAGTAAAATTATAGCGTACTAAAGTTATTTAATATTCATTTCGTAGTTGAATTGGTTACATTTTAACATTTAACATTATTTTTAACTTTACTTTAATTTACATTTAATTACTATTATACCATAAGCATCACATGATCACATTTTCTATACTAGCACATTAATTGTTGATAAACAGAGCAAAACTCTCCATACAGTATTGCCACCTCACTGACGAAGGCCACAAGCCAGAAACTAGTCTGGGGATATTGGATGAGTAGGCATTAGATAAGGATTTTATGCACAAGTCTTCTGGCATCCATTGATTACTCTGTTTAGCACAGGTGGCAATACTGTATGGAGAGTTTTGCTCTGTTTAATTACTATTATATTATAATTTTACATTTTAATTAAGTTCGCACATATAAATTTATGAAAGCTTGTTTATAATGTTGAATATAGATCGGTTACATAGATTTCACGGTCAAAAACATTTCAAAAGAAACATAAACGATCAAAATACAAAATTATTGATTACTGAGAATTGCGGAGGGAAATTTATATGTAACCCAATAGTATTCACCATAAGATACTTGCATTGTCACCAATAACTTAAAAGACATCCGAATAAATACATTTTAGATACTCACCGTAAGGTATCATTATTTATCGAATGTCTATATTTTTTGATCAAATATGAAAAACCAAAACATACTTAACTGATAACCAATCCATGCAAGCGTCTATAAACAACTTAAATTTAATGCATTTTTATTTATGGTCAAGTATGAATAGACCACATAGATTTGCATTTGAAAATAAAATATTCTATCCCTATTAAACCTTAGGCTAAAATTCGCAGTCAAACTGGCATCAATTCATCTGACACATCGATGTATTCAATGTAATACGGAATACGGCAGCACCAAAAAGATTAAGAGAAGATATTGACTTTCATTAGATAGGAATATTACTTCTATCCAATGAGAAGAATAATAAAAAAAACTCCATAGAAAGGAACTGCGCTCTGCGTCTTATCCCTAGGCAAAACAGAAGAGTGCGGCATATGAAGCGATTCTGCCAGTAGCAAATCTCCGACTACATCTACTAACTACATCGATATATCCAATCCATTGACCCAATCTAACAATGACACAAATAACCTAAGATTACCCTCCCCTAATATAACTTTACAAATCTATACAGCCATTCACGCCCACCTTAAGTTTAACATTTATATAATTAATTTAACGAAAAACAAAAAAATCATGATAAAAACTTAAAGAATAAAAAATAAATAAATGGAAATGATTTTACATAAATAAGAAAAAAAATACATCAAATAACACTATTAATAAAGAATTTAGTTTGGTCAGATAGGATCATATTGCAATCATTTAAATATAGAAAATTTTAATTTAGTGTTCATTATTTATAAAGTTCTTACGGTTTAAAACAGTTCATCTTTATACATTGCTTGCCATGAATGTGAATTCCCACACCGTCCTAAGATTGGTATCCATTTAGCTGTTGTTTTATTTATTCATTCGGAGGTTTTTTAGTTTAATTGGTCCTCAATGTAGGAAACTATAGTTCATTTCTCCTTTCTTTAACAGCTGAAAGAATTGACAGTGCGTCTGTCAATTCCTTCACCTCCAACTCTGTACTACTACATATAGTCACATCGTAATAATCAATTTCCAGTCACTAATTAATAATTTCCAAATTTTCCTTTTATATGTATTCGAAGGATTGACTTCGCATTATGTCATCGATGTGATGATCCTTTCGCTGAGGTCCGATTTCCCGATGGATTTCTTTCATTGGCTATTTGTTTCTATTGTTTTCCTATCTGACCGATATTTTTACATTTAAATGCCCAAGGCTGGTTTACATTTAACTAATTAACAATCATTTCCATTTCTGATTAATTAACCTGTTTTCCAAATCAAAGATATATTTTTATCTCTAAATCTTTTAAGTTTTTGTTTTTAAAATACCTTTTCTATTTTTAATACAGTTTTATTTTAATAATTTTTTTTATCTGTGCGATTTAATATATACGAGTTTAAGATGATATTTAATTTCAATTTTTAATTCTTAAAGAAAATTTTTAAATGCGAACTTTTTAATTTACTTTCATGTTTAATAAATATAAAATAAAACAATGTAACGAACGTCTGTGCTCGTTACAATATATATATATACAACAAATAAAGTTTTTTTTGAAAAGAAAGGTTTTAATTTTAGAATTATATGACTAAAAAATTTTAGTATTTGTAAATTATAAGCTTGGTTTGATCAGACTTCTGCAACTTTTTGATGATACTGTGTATCGATCAAACCATCTTTTTATCTTCCAGAAAACTGACCCTCTGCCCTAATAAAGTAAAGCAAATTATTCTTACTAATTTATAATTTCTGAAATATGAATTCAAAGTACTTTTATTCAATATTTATGCCATTTTTCAGTTGCATGTGTCAGTAGTGGTTTTTAGATTTCAAAATGCCCATGAGCACAAACTAAATCAGCACCTATTTGCAGATTCCATTAGAATATCTATTTTAATGCAACTTTTATTATAGTCTTAGACCATAACAATCTATGCAACAATCTGTATTTGTAATTTCTTGGTTGATATCAATTATTTTAGTATTCTGAACTCAAATACCAAAATAATTCATTGGAATGCCATTGTTTTTTTTGTAGTGATCTTTTTAAGGTGGGTCTTTATGAAAGTCTATCCACAGTACTTTGGTATTATAGCTGCAATGTCAGGAATGTAGGAGGCCTTTTCACACCTACAATAAATGTGCAATGTCAGGATGACATCAAATTGAAAGGAAATAAACCCTGCAAGTATATTTGTGGAAATGTATTTTTCTTTAACTACACAATGTTTTTTGTACTACTTTGATATTTTTGGTTGTTGTCCAGTTTTCTTTCTCACAACAGCTATTATGTTGTATTGTGATTTTAATTGTATATCTTATTTATTTTAATTACTAATGAATATTTGAAAATTACCAACTACCAAAATGGATGCTATGTTCTATTTTCAACAAGGCATCATACCCACAGTAAACTATGTCCTAATGGACATAATGTGACCTTTTACATGCACACCTTGGACAAGCAATGGTGTTGTAATGTCTGAGGTTGCAAACAGTAAAACTGGCATTCATAAGAGATCCTAACTGCAATCCAATTCAAATACAGTTGGGCATGCAAATGAATTTTTGTAGAATGGGGAGAACACAAGCTTGGCTTCTCAGCTAAAACCATCATTGATTGAAATAAGTTACATATGAAAAGTTTGTACCACTGTTATGCTACAACACCAAAGACAAAATAAATGGAGGGCTGAACAAAATTGTTGAAATTGATGAAAGCCATTTTTCTAGAAAAAAGAATCAATCAGGTTGAATTCTCTCAGAGCAGTGGATGTTTTATGGCTTATGTAGGAAAACAGTCAAATGTTTTATCAACAAAATTGAAGATAGGACAGTAGTGACACTCATGGAAGCCATCACATGTAATGTTGAGGAGAGGTCTACCATATATTCTGACTGTTGGAAGGCGTAAAAAACTGATAAATTGACTCAAGTCTCATAATTACTATGTATTTTGTTTTTGTGGTTATTGTTTTTTTTTTTTTGGGGGGGGGGGGTTAATTTGTTTATAAAAATATGTTTATTAGCATTTCTGTTAAAATCCCAGCACACTCTGCAATCACATGCTACATTTTCAGAGGAAATTTTTTTAGTAGAGATCTCCATTTTCTGTGGTAGTACTATATATGAAATGTTTTGTTTCAAGGTGGCAATTCCTGTTATACATTACACAGTGATTATGGTATGCATATAGTTAATGTGTTTTTATAAATATTATTTAAAACCAAAATCATTAGTGCCTATTTAAAATAACATTTTTTTGCTTAATGGTGTCATTTTATTAAAGTTACACATCACTTCCTTTTTGATTTCAAATGTTGATTTTTAAAAGTTATTAATGTGAAAGTCATACATCTTTTAATGACTTGTTTATAATCATACCTTTGTCATTAAAAATAATAAATATGTTATTATTTTTTACTTTGTTATTTTTAGTCCTGCAACATGAAGCATGAATTAGATCTACTGCACCTTTTCACATTCATACCAACCTCCCAATAACTTTGTAAATCTTTCCAAAATATCATGCATAAAATCCATGTACATGTTACATTTTTTGCAAACTTTGCGAAAAATATCATGTACATGATCTGCGTACACATTATTTTGGTCAGAACATAAGATTACAAAGTTATTAGTGGATTGATATGAATGTGAAAAGGCTATTTAAATTTAAGCAATAACATCATTATTTTTCCACAACCTTCAGTCTAAGTCAATTTTTTAAATAATTCATACATTGCTTCCAACAACAAAAAATATTTCTCAATAATATTGCTATAATAAAGGTATCCAGGAAAAGGAAAAAAGGTTTTCTTTTTTTTGAATTTTTTGAAACAAACATATCAGATGCATTTACAAAAAAAAACACTTATCCTATTAAGAAAACATTGTTTTAAGAATCAGGTTCCACCTAATAAACAATCGCTTTTCACAGCTTGACATCCACAGAATTGAAATATCATATATATAAAATATATTACTTTTCGGCAAGTACATAATGTATATAAATATCATAATTTAATTGCATTTTATTTAATTTATTTAATATCAACAAATTAAAAAAAATATTTTTCTTTTCAAAAACTTTATTTTTTATATTAATACTGAATATATATATTTATATAATATAAACTCCAACGTTTCAACTGTTTTATCATCTTACAGTCATTTTCAAGAATCTGCAATAATAACACGAAATACATATTTATAAATAAACCTCAATTACATAAATGCCTTCATCTTACATCAACGTAAACAGTAACAAACTTATTAGTCATACATAATTATATTTTACTTACATATCTCTCCCTCTACTATTTATTATTACACTTCCTTTTTACATTATTTAATTACAAATCTTAAAATAAATCCAAGGAACTTATTATACAAATTTAAAATCAACCCTAATTAAAAATAACGCCCCCATTTTTAAATCTTATCTAAAAATCAATCTCAAAAGTACATTTTTAATGTATTGCTTTACATGTTTATAAAACAAATATAAAACATCTTTTTTTAAAAAAAAAACCTTTAACAATTTACCTAAACCTATTTAAACATTCCATTTTAATTATACATTATTTTACATTTCTTATCTACTCAAAGGAAGTGTAATAATAAATAGTAGTGGGAGAAAGATGTAAGTAAAATATAATTATGTATGATTTATATGTTTGTTACTGTTTATGTTGTTGTAAGATGAAGGTATTTATGTAATTGATATTTATTTATAAATATGTATTTCATGTTGTTGTTGCAGATCCATGAAAATGGCTGTAAGAAGATAAAACTGTTGAAACGTTGGAGTTTGTATTCTATATGTATATGTTCGATGTTGATATAAGAAAATAAAGTTTTTAAAAAGAAAACGAAGAATTTTTTTTAATTTGTTGATATTATTGGAGAACATAATATTTTAAAATAAAAAGTGATTGTAAGTTTGCTGTGTTATAATATATGTTAATTAATTTAATAACATAAATAATTAACTTCATAATTAATCATAATAATTCCAACAATTTCAAATATTCACAATTATAAATAACAATAAAGCAATCAATTGTATTTTATAAAATATGTAAACAATGGAACCTTATCTTTCCTATCTTTTTTCAACACTTTCATTTGATTTTTTAGCAGCGAATTGTAAACGAGTATAATCATTTTAATTTCAAAAATGAAAATAAGAAATACTGTAGAGATGACTTTTTCATAACCATATAAACAACTGTAAAAGTCCTTGATCTATTTTTCTTTTTATGCTGTTTAGTTTATATTTTGTGATTGCAATATTTTGACAATATATTTCTACTTTCAAATTTATTCTATTCCCTGCCATATCTTTCGAATGAAAACAATCTGCTTAGTATGCATTTAGAGTGACTTTGTTATATTTTTTATAACATAAAAAAGTCTACCTTTGCACAAAAGACACGATAAAGTTCAACTTAAAACATTATTTTAGAATGTCTTGCATTGTTCAATCGTTTCACATATCTAATCCAATGATCATATAATTGTAGTATTTTAAACTTTGAATTATCATATCCAGTAGTTGAAGAATATGATGATTGTTCTTATAATTTTGCCATTGTATTTTTAAAATTTTACCAAACATTCTTCAATGAAACTTTTTTATTACCTTCATAGAAAATGCCAGACTTTGTCGCAGTGTTTGTCTTTTTATAATGAAATATTCTATCTTTCAATTTGTTAAAAACCGCATCAACATATTGAGGTCGGTACTACCTTTCGCCATATAAATAATTAAATTGCTCCCATTCAGTTAAAAGACGCTAAAAATGTATTTTCATCCCAGTTAAAGAATTTGAGTTTTTGATCATCAATAATTTAATTAACATTTTTATACATCCCATTAAATTTATTTAATCCATTCTACATTAAATCAAGTGATAGCATACAGAAAAATTCATAAATCAAGATGAAGTTTGTTTCTAATTTTAATCGATTCAAATTAAAAATCCCACTATTAACAATGCTTCATATTGTCAAGCATTGGTGGTCGAGAGGTCAGTGACAGCTACTTTACAAGAAGTTGTCCTGAGTTAGCGGGTTTACTTCCCAGCTGATGTTATGACACATGACAAAACAATGCTTCATATCTTAATATCCGATCTAAAGACTTACACTCAAAGAAAGTTCTTGAAACAAGTAATATGTTTGTTTAACATTTCTCATTTTTAATGCCTGATCTGTCACCAGTAATAACATGTTTTCCCCCTTTTATCATCCATAATTAATCATTGGTGAACACATAACTTCAAATAATGCTGCTGACCTATCTAAATCAGTCAATGTCTCGACCAAATCTATAAAAACAATATATAAATTGATAATTTGTTTTTGTTACATTTTTATGCATTTGTCTTGCAACAAACAATGTCTAAATTGTTTTTAGATTCTCTAAATACCCTTGATTATCTGGTAACAATTTATCTTTGACCAAATGTATTATGGTCAACAGCTTACTTGAAAGAAAATTTTTTGCAGTAAATATATAATATTATTTTATGGTTATTTTGTGTTTTTATCTATTTATTTTATTTTTTATGTGTCGACGTAACAGAAACATCATCAAAATCAGAATCATAATAACAGAAGTTCATATATTAATAAAAATTTCCAATAAATTTGAAACTAACTTATGAACATCATATTTAAAATAATTATAAACAGAATTGTAAATTTCAAAACATAATTTCATTGTTTTGAGCATTGTTTACAAAAACTCTTGTTCATTAAAAAAGAGTTCAAACACATTTTCTTTTATTTGAAGTAGATTTTTAATAGTAAAAGCTATTATTTTATTTCTTTACTTCATTATTACTTTTTTTACATCAATACAGTAGAAATATTATTTTTAAATTTTTTTTTTGTTTTAAATTTATTTATAAAAAAAAAATTGAAAATTGTTAAATATCAATATCAACCATTATCAATCCACTGCAGTATGAAGGTCTCTCCAAGTTCACTACATCTTTTCCTATCTTTAGCTTCTCTTCTCCATAACCCCCCTGCACACTTTCTTATTTCATCCATCCATCTCTTCTAGCAATATGTCTAGCCCAACTCCACTTCAGTCTATTAATTTTTTTCAATGAAGTCATTAACACCTATTTGTTCTCTTACCCATACATTGTGTTTTCGATCTCTTCTTGTTAGTACCAACATGCATCTCTCCATACTTCTTTGAGTGGTCTGAAGAGTTTGTTTTGATGTTCTATTCATCATCATCATCATCAACAACAACCATTATCAATCCACTGCAGGATGAAGGTCTCCCCAAGTTTAATCCATCTTCTCCGATCTTTAGCTTCTCTTCTCCACAACACCCCTGCACATTTTCTTATTTCATCCATCCATCTCACATGTGGTCTTTTTCTGGGTCTTTTACAATTAAGTGTCCAAATCTCAGATCCATAAATAAGAATTGGAAAAACACATTTATTAAAAACCTTCCTTTTCAAACACATAAGCATATTTCCTATTAGTATCATGTTATTTCTACCAAAAGCACTCCAACCAAATTTAATTCTATGATTACTTTCATCCATTATATTTCAATCTGTATTAATATTCTGACCAAGGTATTTGTAACTGTTCAACTTTTTCTAACTCATCATAATCAATCTTTATTTTTATATTTTGAGAAAATCTATTAAACATCACTTTAGTCTTTTAACACTGATTTGGTCAGATATACATAATATGACTAAGTGATTAATTAATATATCAATGATTGATTATGAAATCTAATAGAACGATCTACATATAGATATACTAATGTATGTGCAAATAAATCTAAGGTTGGATAAAATGAACTCACGGACAATAAAGATATGAAAACGAGTTATATTATAAATATTATTTAAACTAAATTAAATTAAATTGATCTAAATTTGAGCAGAGTGAAAACGTTATTAATGTTAGTTAAATTGATTAATCTATACAATTTTATAATCAACACAGTGATTTTCTATAAATTTGCCTGTTTTAATCCAGCTAACAAATAATCAACCAGAAACATATAAAATATTTTTTTATTATTACACTTTGTATAATAAATGAACATCTACATATTTAATGAAATAAATAATAACACTTGCTTAAATGAACACACACACACCCATATATATATATATATTGTAACGGGATATATATATATATGCATTACATTCAAATTTTAATAGTAACTTTTTTATCTAATACAGAATTAAAAAACAAACTGTCAAAATGCACAAATAACGAATTATTAATTTATTAATATGTTAGATTGATTGAAATATTAAAATAAGCTTTAAAAAAAATTATAGAATCAAAGCAAAGATTCTAATCTTTAAATAAAATATATAATAAAAAGCCCATTGATTTTAATAATAGCGAAGAGTTTTTAATCTTAAAAAGAAAAATTACAAACAGATCCTTAGTGCAAAATGACTATGGGAAAAAAAAATGATTATGAAATAGAAACAAAAGTCTTTCTTTTCCCATCCAAAGATACGGACACAGACCTCAATGGAAAAATTTGCTTAGCCATAAACCCAAAATCTACTTGGCCACAAACTGAATTAACCAATAAAATATAATTAATGAAATATGTTTGATGAATCCATGCATTCCAGAGATAAGGTGCCCGACGACTATAAAAAGAAAAATCCAAAGGGAATAATTAATTGGAGAGAATCAGAAAATTAAAACTTTAAATTCAATTGTCTTTGTTGAATACAGAATATTTTTAAAAAGCTATTATCACCTTCACTAAGACTGTAGTCAGCGTCAATGGGCTCCCTTCAGTGTGGCCGACCGAAGATAGCTTTCCTATTCATGGATCCCAGGTTAGAACCACTGGAACCATCTTCAGAAATTGTCATAAGTCTTCATAGATCTTCATCATGAAGGAACGACCTCGGACAAAGGAAAGTATAATTTATAAATAATTGAAATATCAAATATAAACTCTTAAATTTAAGATCTTCGAACATTATTTGTTTCTAAAAATGAACTATAAAATTTCTTTCCTGAACAAACCTGAACTTTATCTTTTATAAACATTGCCATTTTAAAACTCTGATCAAAAGTTAACGTAATCTTTAAAAAAATGTATTGTACTTTATTTTTGTTTATTCATGTTTAATTAATATCTGTTTGTAATAGGGTGGGGGTTTGCTATTGCAAACAAATGTAAAGATAGAAAACACATCGTTATTTGTGCATTATTAAATTTTAAAAATAAGTTAAAAATAATATTTCTGGAAAGAAAATAAGTTAAATATAATGCTCATTTTAAAAGCATTTTAAAACTAAACTAAATATTATTTTTTATTAAATTAATAAAATGATTTAAATGTTAGTTGAGTATATATGGCTGATAGATTAGTTTAAATATATGTTAGTTTAAAGAGGATTTGATTTCGGACTATTTGTTTGTAGTTGTGTCAATGCTGGTGGAGAGATATATGGACGTTTATAACAATGTAATGTGAAGTGTGTTATCACCTAGGGTGACAAGTCCAACTGAATGCATGACCCCAAAGAGGCAGTCATACCATTGAAATGGACGCAGACATATTTCTTGTGCCATTGACCCATTCCATCGCTATGGATTTTGGACGATAAAACGGCAAGATAAGTCCACTCTCCCATCCATACATAGCATTTGTTTTTATTATTTTATATGCATGTTTCCTTGGCCAGCAGATGCACATTCTTGCAGGATGAAGACCGTGTCTTCTCTAATAATATCATGCTGTTCAGATGCACATTATTGTCGACGTGATTCTATGCTAACATGTTCACATTGCATTGGTTGCTGATATATATTTGGAAGTGGGTATTGGTGTGGCTGCGGATTTTAAGTCTGGAGTCAAGTGATTTGAAAATTTGTGAGTGTGCCTAGGTAGCTCATCTATACTCAACATTCTAAAATTTAAAATTAAAGTTAAAAACAAATAAAATAATAATGGAACAGAATAAAACATAAATTACTTCTTGTTTTATAAAAAATAATTTTTTAAAGTTTGTGAGTTATTAATTATATATGTAAATAAAATCTTTTTTTGTGTTATTAATACTGACAGTGTGCCTTTATTATAATTTATTAAAGAAATATAGTTGATAACTGTTTTAAAACTCTGCTACTCCATGAGCTAGTGGCAAGGGCTGGTGGTTGCGGTCTTAACAGCATGTATCTGTCAACTTTGTAAATTTTCTAGGTTCAAAGTAGCCTAGTGGTGGTCTGTCGGCAGATGTGGTAAGACTGGAGAACTCATCATCATCCCCGACCGTTATAATATATAACTGATTATTTGTAAATACAGTAACTAAATAATTAAAAATTTTATCCACTTAGGAGCACTTTCGATTATCTCAGTAATCTGTGTCACCTAAAGCTTTGAAATGCTAACTTTCCCACAATTCTGTGATCTTAACGTTTGCTTAAGCCTGTTAATTAAGTCATGTTTATATTTGTATATTAGCATAGCTTTTTTTATTTTTATTTTATTGTTATTTTTTTCAATTTGCAATATTTTTACACTGTTAAAATTGAAGTCAAAACCATAAATACATGATTTATTATGGCGTAAAAACAGATGCTGAAATATTATTATCCAATATGCAATTTTGTTATGATTTCTGAATTCGTTTTAATAACAGCAAGTGTTTTTTAGTTCTTTTTTCCAATGTACATCTAGATTCACCTATATATCCACTGCCAAAACCTACATATCCATTTATAAATGACACAATTTTTATTTATAAAGGGGGTTTTATCTTTGGAGTTATTTATTTCTTTGTTTAATGTAGGAGGTGTATAAAATGCAATATCACATATTCCTTTATAAATTTTCCTTATAGTTGCCAAGGAATTACTTGATGTTGGTTATAAATGGAACCAATAAGCAATATTTTATGTCAATTTAGAAAAAGTTATAATGGTTTAAAAGAAATGAAGATTAATAGTAAACAATGGTTCTCTATTCCATTTATTTCAAATCCACAAGTGAAATTTTTTAAGGATATACATTTAAGAATGTGTTTAATGTTTTATTCTATGTTCCAAACAGTATTAATAAATTAGTCAATAATTTTAAGGATGTAATACCTGTCAAGCAGAAAAGTAATGTCATATATCAAATTTTTTGTGATTGTATGCTATCATATATAGGTGAACCTAGGTGCAGTATTTAGAAGAGATTGAGGGAGCATGAATTGTTATATAAGCATCTAAAATGTAAAAGTAAAGGTGATTTAATGTCTCCTTCAGTTTTCTTTGATCATAAAAAACATGTAAATATAAATTTAAATTTGATTTTGAAAATGTGAAAATTCTTCATGAAGAGAGAAACTATAATAAAAGAAAAAATAAGGAGGCAATTTTTATAAATAGGAATAAAATGCATTTAATAAACCGACAAGCTGCTATCATTAAAATACGAGATTTATGGGATTTGAATTGATGATGTTTGCTACCACTTTTTTTTTTTTTAAATTTAATGGCAGTTGAGACCGGTTTAAAAAATTAACTGAAAGTACTTCTATGGATTTAAGGATTGTTTATAATAGTTTATTATGGTTAAATTTATTTTTTTATTATAATTACAATTTTGTTTTAATTAACAGACATTTTATTTATATTAGACACCCGGGTCGCATTTTTATGCGGTTTATTTTAATGCAATTTTGAAGTTATGCAATTCATGTTTCTTTTTAATATCTTTGTATGTGGTTTTCTTTTATGTGATAGAAATTATTAGAACAGAAGTAAAACTTCGATAATGTGCTATTACTTTAAATATTATAAATTTTGCGCACTTACATGTCATATTTAAGGTAATAGCGCATTATCAAAGTTCAACTTCCATCTAATAATTTCAATATTTTCAGTGCTTTATAATAGTACTGTAATAGAGTTTATGCAATAAAGAAGTTCATAATTCACTTAAAATCAGAATTTTCCCATTTTATATACACACATTAAATTTTACAAGATTATAATGTAAATCTGTTCAAACATTATAGATGCCTATACTATGCAAGTTGTTGTTTTTGCATTGTAAATCACATTCTCTTTTCATGTTTTTAAAAAGAGTATGTAATAAATTAATAATTTAGTGTTGCAAGTAATAAATTTTACAAGATTATAATGTAAATCTATTCAAACGTTACACATGCCTATACTATGCAATTTGTTGTTTTTGCATTTTAAATCACATTTTATTTTTTATTTTTTTAAAAAAGTACATAATTAATCATTTAGTGTTCATACTTTTAAAAGGTGAGTAACAGCAATGGATACAATTAAATTTGACAATTAAAAATTTAAATCTGATTTTTAATTGTAATTAACAATTTAAACTTAAGTAACGTGACCTGAAATTAATGTGATGTTAAACGATGAAATTAAATTTTGAATCAGAATTGAAAATTAAAAAATTAAAGAGAAAAATAAGAATTTAATTTTTAATTGTTAGTTTTAATTAAATTTTGCCCAACGATGGCAAGTAGGTGTCTTTTTATTATCATAAGCCTAAGTTCTTATTTTTATTTTAAACTTTTAGTTTACCCTAATGGAAAAGAAAATACACCTAAGAAAATGAATTTCTTTGGAAACGAAAATTTCAATACTAGATCACTTAGTGAAATGAGAATGATCAACAGTGATTGGAAAACATTTTAGTTTGGGTGAATCCACTATAAGAGTGATTAAAAAAATGAAGTTGGCACTTAGTTGTATCTGATTTCTTACCAGTTTACAAATGAACCAGCATATCGTCAAGTAGGGATAACAATTAAAATACTGTACATATATGAAAAAGTTAAAAAACTGTAAATTATGGATAAAAATATATTTTTTGACTAAAATTACATACTGTAGTTAATAAAAAAAGTAAAAAAGGTTTGTCTTGAATCATTTTTTTTTCAAATTTGAAATTTTTTATTAGTCATATTTTATTTACTTATTTTTTTATGTGAGTTTTAAAGTAATGTTCTATTGTTCCATTGCTTTTATGTGATTTTTAAAAATTACGGTACCTATCACCCATTTTTCAAGGTCAGTTAAGTTTATTTTTGTGTGATTTCTTTTGTGCATATTTTCTGTAAAACCTATCTACTGCATAAAACAAAACCTAGGTGTATATATATATGTTGATATGAAAATTTTCATGGGTTGCATTTATAAAAGTCATATTTTTCGAGTTCATCCATGTCAAAAAAATTTAAATATTGATATACTGACATTTTGACTTGATCATACAAGTCATATACTAGGTGACCTTCTAGTAGATGACTTGTGTGATCAAGTTGAAATGTCGGTATATCAATATTTAAATTTTTTTTAACATGGATGAATCTGCAAAATATCTTTTATATATATAATGATTCCATCATTTACTGAAATTATTTCCCTTCATAATAAATTTGATTGGATAGAATGCACATTATTTCATAGGATACTATTATATTCCATTTTACAACTTTATTACTACTATTAAGGCTTTATAGATTTTTAATATTAAATGCTGTAATCCTCTGTTTAGTAACTTAATAAGTATTTTTGTAATTCCTAAATAACTTTTGCTAAATGACTTTTTCTGTAGGCAAAATGTTATTTTAATTTCTTAACCTTTTAACCGCTAATTATATTATTGGTTGTATGAGGTAAAAATCAAAGCTTTTAATTGGCCAACTCACAAACTGAAGACAAAGCCAATTGTTAAAACATATTCACCTATAATATTAAATTCAACTCAGATACATTTATAAAAAGTATATTAATACTTTCTCAGGTTATGAAAGTGAACAAAAGTTCTTTCAAAAATAAATTGCTATTTATTTATTATAAAATATTCAATTTCAGCAAATTTAAAAGCGAACTTATAAACAAAGAAATTTTGATGTAAATGCTTTTTTTCAATTTTACGTTATGGAAAAGTAAAGATTTCTTTTTGCTAAATCTTAAATATTTTTATTAAAATCTTCAATATTTTTCGAAAATAATTTTGTTTTTTTAGTATATTTTATTAAAAATTATTTTAATTTCTCAAATTATACTTTTTTAATACTTTAAATGATATTCAAAATGAAAATCTCAGCGTTTTTCTTCATTTTCTTTGATCAGGCGGTTTCTTTGTTCTATCCAGCCAATCAGAATGTCTTTGTCGGCTGAGAGCTGGCTGACATCCAATCACTGGCAAGCTTCTTTCTTTGCTTAGCTTCAAATGCGGTTTTTTTGATTTATTACTTGTAAAATAATTCGGAAGAGGGCACCATCTTACAGAACTTTTAAAAACCTAATCAATAACTGTCAAACAAATATCCTAGCATTAAAAATAATGGAATTAGAGTGATGTCAACTGTCAATGAGAGGTCTCATAAGAGGCAGGAAAAGGGTTAATATGTATACATTGTTGTAGATCTTTCTTTAAAAAGTTAGATTCATATTCATGATTCTTCTTCTTTTTCTTGTTTTTCATCTTTCTGTTATTGTTATTAATACTCTTCATGGTTTAGGGATAGGTAGAGTAATAAACTCTGGTAATTAAAATCATAGGATTGTGATCTAGCTGTGGGTTTTGTAAGTTATAATGATTGGAATTCTTATGAACACCCAGAATAAATAACTAATGCATTGATTATTATTATTATGATTATTATTATTTGTAACTTTATGAAGATTTACCAATTTTTTAAAGAAAAAAAATATATTTATTTCATTTAAAATAATACCTATATGAGCAATGATTTCAACCTAGAAGATCATATTCATAGTGCTCAAATTTGTCTGCTGAGATTAGTCAGCCAATGAATTTGAGCTCTAGATTGAAAGCATTGCTCAATTAGTTATTGCTTTAATTGAAATAAATAAAACCTTTTCTTTAGAAGTCAAAGAATATATTAGTAGGATTACTACTACTACTACTACTACTACTACTACTACTACTACTACTACTACTACTACTACTACTACTACTACTACTACTACTATTATTATTATTATTATTATTATTATTATTATTATTATTTAATAAATTATTTTTCTCTTCATTAGTAAAATTGTAATTATAAGTATGCGACTTTTTTTCACATTAAATAGTGAAGCTATAATTTTACTCTAATTTATAATAGCTTTGCTAAGCGCTTTAGAGATTTCATGTTTGAATCTCATACTCATAGCTTTGTAACTAACGATTGTTATGATTATGCAAATGCGTTTGAATTTTTATTATTATTATTATTATTATTATTATTATTATTATTATTATTATTATTATTATTATTATTACCATAAATTCATTTCTTATAAATGATCAGATTAAACTAGTGTAAAGGACAACCTTGGTTGAAAAGACAATTTCAAAAAATATAACTGATATTTTTACTTGACTAAACTATGACTACAATAACTATTATTCTTACTATCATTCTTCTAGTATATAATATTATTATCCTTGAGACATTTATTTATAGCTTTTCTTAACAAATTATAATCGTATTTATTCATTTATCGCTATGATTGTGATATTGCGACAAAAGATATTGAAAAGCATGCTAAGCATATTATGTTAAGTTTGTTTCACTCATAAGCTTTTCTTACTTGGAATCCAAGCGCTTAAGGTCAATTAAAATATTATTATTATATTAATAAATTAATAATCATAACTTCTAAATATTTATTATTGCAAAGCCAAAATAACTACCTCCTACTGAGCTATGCAGAGTCAGTGACATATAGTAACTTCCGCTGTACAATTACAAATATTATTTTGTGAACCATTTTAAAGGAATCCACATATTTATCATTTCACATTAACGATTTTAGGTATGTTTATAACCATCATTCTTTTTTGATTAGATAACTTCCTTTGAAAAACAATTCAACAATTGATATTTTTTATTTGTATACTATTACAGTATTTTTTATTAATAAACATTTTCAAAGGACTTTTATGGTCTTTTTTAAAGTGGCTATTATTCAACATTTCTGTAAATTATAAATATCATATGTTATAAATATCGTCATATTTCAAATATGCCCTCTATGTGGTTATTAATATTAATTATTAAAAAACCAGGTTTTTATTGGATCTGAAATATAGCAAAAACAAATTAAAATATAACTATCTATTACGGTTGAAAAAATATTTATATATTGCATGCATTTATATGAGTTTATTTGAAAGTGTACTTTTGAGATTATAGCAAGTTATACCTTTTGAATAGGTAAGTTGGATGCAATGTATATCTATATTAATGTAAAATACAGATTATATGTAATTATAAATCGGAGTCATCCAAAATAAATATTACTAAAAGTCCAAATAAATGACCCAAATTATAATAACTATAATAATGATAGTTTTTCTTGCTATTTTTATTACCTTAAGTTGCCAATCAAATTTCAATTTAACAAATGTAACTGCTATTATTTCAACTGTGTGATCAGGTATGAGTTGAATAACAAATTGCGCCATAGGGTTGCGCTTAATATTCTCGACTGATGTGGATAAAACATTCCGAAAAATTAGGTTTAGTATTTAAAATAATATATAGGAAAAGATGGTGGAATATTTATTGGAAATTTCAACACTGAACATCTTAGAATATTTTTTTCTAAGAAAGTAAATATTTCAAAAAGCTAGCTATAGCCTTATTGTAATTTGATTTATGACATTTGATTGGCATTTGTATTCTGGATAATTGATAATTTTCATATATATACCATCCAGTTACATAGGGTGTATTTAGCATTGTATAAACGCATTTCAAATATGTTTATCATTAATCAATAAAACTAAACATACTATAAATCATTGTAGATAATGCTCTTTTTATAAAGTTAAAACCATAACCTGCAGTGTTTTTATGCAGATTATTTTGATGACTGCAATGTAAAATAACAGAGCTAATCAAACCTAATATGAAAGTAACATGTATCAAATACGGTATGAATTTTTGAGAGATTAACCATTCGATTAAATTTGAGAAAATGACATACAAAAATCCTTCTCCTCTAAGAATCGGTCTCATTTGATTTATAAAGTCAATTTTATTTATTTATTTTATTTCTAGATATGTTTAAACCTTTCTGCAAAAAGTTATTATACAGGTTAACTGATTTACCAGCAGGTGAATTTTTTAATTGTATATTAATTAAATATTTTTTTAATTAAATGAGGCAATACAGCTAATAGCTTATAATAATTACATCCCAGAATTTCAGGTGGATATTTCATAATTTGATTATTTATTTTCGCATAATATTTACCAGTGCATTTGATGGCATTATATAATCATCAAAAAAGATCTTACATATATATAAATTATGCAAATTGAACGTTGCCACAATAAATATAAATTAAAAGAAGCTACGTTAATTTCAAAAATCATCAAACGTTAATGAATCGGCAATCATCAAATTTAAAATGACAGAATTGTGGGAAATCTGAATTCAATTATAGTATTGCAAAACGTTTTCTCATTTTGATTATTCAATGGTATATAGTTGATAAAGACTACAAGATGTATATTCAAAAGTACTTCTAAAAATAATATAATTTATGTGAATTTTACTGTATTTCGATATATATATATATATATATATATATATATATATTGTGGGTTCATCCATGTTAAAATATTTTAAATATCGATATAAAGGACAACGTTTTCCACTTGATCACACAAGTCATCTAGTACCAAGATCATATCCAGATGTGATAATCTCTACCAGTGCAAAATTAGAGAAGCCAATGAGCTACTTTAAAGGCCAGATTGTATCAATAAGCGAGATGATACATGCAAACATCCTCATATTTGGAAATTATTTTATTAAAAAACCTTCTTAATTTAACATTTTTGCTATTTGTGGAACTTTAACATTTTTTTTTTTCAAATCAACGATTATAGCGTGTCTACAACTGTCTTTCTACCTTTTATCACCCAGTGGATGACTTGTGTGATCAAGTCGAAACGTTAAGTATATCAATATTTAAAATATTTTAACACTGATAAACCCGCAAAATATGTCTTTTATATATGCAACCATGAAAATCTTTGTATCAACATATATATATGACAAACTAGTGGATGGCATTATTCTCACCTAATTGCGTTTAATCTTAACATTTACTAGTTGATATTAGAAGACATCCCTTTTTTACTCTTTTTATAAAATAAACTTTATTAATAACAAATTATATAAAACAAGTAACGTATATAGGGGATGAGGTGAGCAATTGCATGACGTATGATACATACCTTATAAAAATATAATCTTTCCAATTAATGTTTGAGGGCAGATGAAAATGATTCCGTTTTGTGTTTACATCCTTATTAAATTAATAACAACAAATAATTTAATAAAAATGCCACACATTTTCACAAAAATTATATACAAATAGTTACTGGTATATTTCATATATCTTTAATGAAACAGATTAACTTTTGTTTAAAATGTACATGATACTTATTTTAACTATATATATATATATATATAATTATTTTAACTATACAATAGTCAACACCTTCTTTTTTGGTAGACTTATATCAACTCATCAGCCACATCAGCCATTCACAAAAATATATTGTCATCAAACTCCACGAAATAACAAATAAAAATAATCTACTTTAGAAATGCGTTTTGCCTTAAATATGCAAACTAATGGCTGAATATAAATTCATGCATATATCACAGTAAAAACTAAGCTTTCACTATTATCTCCAGAGAAAATGAACATCACTTTATTGTTTTACTATTCCTTCAATCTATCATCTTTCTTCTCCATATCCAAGATATGATCTCATTCTAAGTCTTTCACAATATCTTGAGATGCAATTAAAAATTCAAATGTTTATTTATTAGCACAGTTTTTAAGCAATGTATTCAGGCCATCTATTTCATTTTTTAAATTTCTTCAGTAAAATAAATAATATCTATTTGTTCTTTCACTGATTTATTTCATTTTTTAATATTTTTTTATTTATTCCCAGTATACATCCCATCATACATCATGGAATGGTCTGACGTTTCACTAGGGATTTTCAGTTAAGAGTTCTAATCTCAGATTCATAAGTTAAAAGAAATAAGCCTATTAAAATATTATTTTTCATATACACACCCCCATATATATATATATATATTTGTGTGTGTGTAATAATATTATTAATCGATGTCTGTATTTTTAAAGCAATATATGTAACTATATAACTGAATATTTGTAAATACAATAACTAAATAATTCAAACATTTATCCACTTAGGAGTGCTTTCAGTTATTCCAGTAATCTTTGTCAACTAAAGCTTTGAAATTCTAACTTTCCCACAAATCCATGATCTTAACATTTTCTGCTTGCCTGTTAATTATGTCATGTTTATATTTGTATATTAGGATAGCTTCCTTTATTTTTCTTTTATTGTTATTTTTTTTCAATTTGCAATATTTTTACATTATTAAAATTGAAGTCAAAACCATAAATACATGATTTATTATGGTCATAAAAACAGATACTGAAATATTATTATCTACTATGCAATTTTGTTTCAATTTTTGAGTTCATTTTAACAATAGCCAGTGTTCTTTAGTTCTTTTTTTAAAACTATATTTAGATTCACCTATATATACACTACCACACCTACATATCCATTTATAAATGACACAATTTTATGTATAAATGAGGTTTTATCTTTGGAGTTATTTATTAATTTGTTTATAAATAAAAATTTTGTCATTTATAAATGGATACGTAGGTGTGGCAGTGGATATATAGGTGAATCTAGATGCACATTAGAAAAAGAACTAAAGAACACTTGCTATTATTTAAGCAAGTTTAGAAATTGAAACAAAATTGCATAGTAGATAATAATATTTCAGCATCTGTTTTTAACAATCTTAATAAATCATGTATTTATGGTTTTGACTTCAATTTTAATGATGTAAAAATATTGCAAAGTGGTCAAAATAACAATAGAAGAAAAATAAAAGAAGCTATGATAATATACACATGTAAACATGACTTAATTAACAGGCAAGCAGCAAATGTTAAGATCATGAGATTGTGGGAAAGGTAGCTTTTCAAAGCTTTAGTTGACAAAGATTACTGGGATAATCGAAAGCGCTCTTAAGTGGATAAAATTTTTCATTTATTTAGTTACTGTATTTACAAATATTCAGTTATATATATATATATATATATATATATATATTGTAACAGGTACAGATGTCATTATATTGTTTTTTTTATTAGTAAACATGAAAAAAAATGAAAGTTCAGCCAATAAAAACTTATTTTTTAAAAATTAAGTTAAAAAAATCATCTTAAACTCGCATATATATAAAATTGCACAGAAAAATAATTATTAAAATAAAACTTTATTAAAGAAAAAGTATTTTAAAACTAAATTTTCAGAAAAGATTTAGAGATAAAAATATATGTTTAAGTTCAAAAACAGATAAATTAATCTTTTCTAAAATGGAAATGATTATTTTAATTAGTAAACTAGCCTGGGCATCTAAATTGTATAAGCAGCAGTCAGATAGGAAAACAATAGGAATAGAATGGCCAATGAAAGAAATCCATCGTGGAAATCGGACCTCAATGGAAGGATCATCATCAATGATGATGTAACATCCATTGGATCCTAAAGTTATGTATAAAAGAAAAAATTTGGAAATAAAGTGATTTGGTTTAATTAATTAGGAGGAGGAGATGTGACTATATGTGTTAGTGCAGAGTTGAAAAAGAAGGGAATGAAAAGATGCACTCTTCAATCCCTTCAGTTGTTAAAAAAAAATGAAACATTGCTTTTCTTATACTGAGGACAACAGGATTATTGGGGGATTTAATGTGGATTCCAAATGGCAAGCAATGGATAAAAGAAACATTTTGAAATCGTAAGAACTTTTTGAACTCGCAGCTTTAAATATAAATAATTTATGAACATTTCTAAACAAAAGAACTCTAAATACTAAACTTTTCAATATTTATAAATATAAGAATTTCCTATCTGACTAAAGTAGTTAAAATGTTATTTGATGTATTTCTTTTGTAAAATCATTTCCATTTATATTTTTTTGTTCTTTAAGTTTTATTATGATTTCTGTTTTCCGATAAATTAAAATATATCAATGATAAACTTAAGTCGGGCGTGAATGGCTGTATAGATTTGTAAAGTTATATTAGGGAAGGGTAATCTTAGGTTATTCATGTCATTGTTGAATTGGGTCAATGGATTGGATATATTGATGTAGTTAGTAGATGTAATGCAAGATTCGCTACAGGCAGAATCTCTTGTATACGCTGCACACTTCCTCTTGCCTAGGGAATGCGATCGTAAGATGGCAAAATGACCGCAGTCCATTTCTATGGAGTTTTTTTATTGTTCTTCTCAATAGATAGATGTAATATTCCTATCTGATGAGAGTCAATGTCTTATCTTAACCTATTTTGTGTTGCCGTATTTGTATTACATTGAATACATCGATATATCAGATGGATTGACGCCAGGTTGACTGTGAACTTTTAGCCTAAGGTTAAATGGGGATAGAATGTTTTATCTTCAAATGCAAATCTATGTAGTCTATTCATACATGACACTAAATAAAAATGCATTAAATTTAAGTTGTTTATAGATGCTTGCATGGATTCGTTACCGGCTAATTATGTTCTTGGTTTTCATATTCGATCAATATATATATAGACATTCGGTAAATACTGATACCTTACAGTGAGTATCTAAAATGTATTTATTCAGATGTCTTTTAAGTTATTGGTGCCACTGTGGTATCTTACGATGAATACCAGTGTGTTTCTTGTATTCCCTATGCAATTGACAGTATCAATGATTTTGCATTTTGATCGTTTGTTTATTTTGAAATGTTTTAGCCATGTAATCTATGCAAACTAATAATATTTATAAACAACTTTTATAAATCCCTCTGTGCAAACTAATAATAGTATAATATTTAAAATGTAAATTAAAAATCTAAAATAAAAGTAAAAATAATGTTAAATGTTAAAGTAAACATATTAAAATAATAATGTTAAATCTTATATATATATATATATATGCGTAAATAAATTTTTGTATGTTAATTACTGGCAGTGGCTTATTTTATTTATTTTTTAATATTGAAATATAATTAGATAAGATATTATATTATTAAATCTATGCTACTCTCTTAGCTAGTGACATGGGCTAACGACTGGATATCAAAATATATAAATAAAATAAAATAAAAAATTTTGACTTACGTATCTGCCTACTTTATAATTTTTTCTAGGTTCAAATGCCTAGATGGAACCCTGTGTTGCAGATTACATTAAAGTCCATTCTCCGTATTGTTACACCTGGCCACCCAACTTGGGCTGATCTATTAATAAAAACCACATATACCCTGAGTAAATTTCTTTTTTCAAAATGAAATATGTTTATTTGTTTACATAAAGTCAGATGCTTTAAATCTTATAAAAGCACTGCCAGAAAAAAATAGCACATATATTAAACATGAGAAAGTATAAATAATTTTAAACTGTATTTCGTTAAAAAGAAAGTCAAAAGGTTGCAATTAATATGTTTTTTTTTTGTTAATATATATTATGCTTTAACGTTTATATGAGCGCACAGCCACATAAGTTTATAATTGAAATGTGGTGCCTTATGATGAGTACCTTTGGGAATTACTTCAGTGTAACCCTATGTAAGCATTTCAATCAGTCATAAATAAAATGGTGGTATTTATAATTGTGCTGCAAATACACACATTTAAACCCATTATTCCTTAAAACATATTTACCTAAATGCAACCTTCTTAAATAAAGAATGTATAAAATTTGCTTGTCATTCCATGTGTAAAAATAAAATGTATAAAAAAATAGAACTCTTATGGGGAGCAGGTGAATGTAAATGGTCCTTAGGAAAGCGATGCTCAACATATTTTTTTTGTATATAGTCTTTTTGTAAAGTTACTAACCGGATGTTTTTGTAAATTTTGTTAATCGTGTACCGTAATTACTAACCCTAAGTAAAATATTTTTTTTGTTCATTTTTTTTAAGCAAGTTTACTGATATGTAACAGGCACAGATATCGTTACATTGTTTTTTTTATTAGTAAACATGAAAAAAAATAAAAGTTCGCCAATAAAAACTTATTTTTTAGGAATTAAAAATAAAAAAATCATCTTAAACTCACATATATATATATATATATAAAATTGCACAGATAAATAATTATTAAAATATAACTTTATTAAAGAAAAAGTATTTTAAAACTACATTTTCAGAAAAGATTTAGAGATAAAAATATATGTTTAAGTTTGAAAACAGATTAATTAATCTTTTGTAAAATGGAAATGATTATTTTAATTAGTAAACTAGTCTTGGGCATCTAAAATGTATAAGCAACAGTCAGATAGGAAAACAATAGGAACAGAATCGCCAATGAAAGAAATCCATCAGGGAAATCGGACCTCAACAGAAGGATCATCATCAACGATGACGTAACGTCCATTGGATCCTAAAGTTATGTATAAAAGAAAAAAATTAGAAATAAAAAGTGATTTGGTTTAATTAATTAGGAGGAGATGTGACTATATGTGTTAGTGTGGAGTTGAAGGAGAAGGAATTGAAAAGATGCACTCTTCAATCCCTTCAGTTGTTAAAAAAAAAGAAATGAAACATTGCTTTTCTTATACTGAGGACAACAGGATTATCGGGGGATTTAATGTGGATTCCAAATGGCAAGCAATAGATAAAAGAAACATTTTGAAATCGTAAGAACTTTTTGAACTCTCAGCTTTAAATATAAATAATTTATGAACATTTCTAAACAAAAGAACTCTAAATACTAAACTTTTCAATATTTATAAATATAAGAATTTCCTATCTGACTAAGGTAGTTAAAATGTTATTTGATGTATTTCTTTTGTAAAATCATTTCAATTTATATTTTTTGTCCTTTAAGTTTTATTATGATTTCTGTTTTCCGATAAATTAAAATATATCAATGATAAACTTAAGTCGGGCGTGAATGGCTCTATATATTTGTAAAGTTATATTAGGGGAGGGTAATCTTAGGTTATTCATGTCATTGTTGAATTGGGTCAATGGATTGGATATATTGATGTACTTAGTAGATGTAATGCAAGATTTGCTATGGGCAGAATTGCTTGTATATGCCGCACACTTCCTCTTGCCTAGGGAATGCGATTGTAAGTCGGAAAAATGATGGCAGTCCATTTCTATGGAGTTTTTTTTATTGTTCTTCTCGTTAGATAGATTTAATATTTCTATCTGATGAGAGTCAATGTCGTATCTTAACCTATTTTGTGTTGCTGTATTCGTATTACATTGAATACATCGATATATCAGATGGATTGAAGCCAGGTTGACTGCAAACTTTTAGCCTAAGTTTAAATGGGGATAGAATGTTTTATCTTCAAATGTAAATCTATGTAGTCTATTCATACTTGATACTAAATAAAAATGCATTAAATTTAAGTTGTTTATAGACGCTTGCATGGATTTGTTACCGGCTAATTATGTTTTTGGTTTTCATATTCGATCAAAATATATATAGACATTCGGTAAATACTGATACCTTATGGTGGGTATCTAAAATGCATTTATTCGGATGTCTTTTAAGTTATTGGTGCCACTGCGGTATCTTATGATGAATACCAGTGGGTTTCTTGTATTCCCTATGCAATTGACGGTATCAATGATTTTGTATTTTGATCGTTTATGTTTATTTTGAAATGTTTTAGCCATGTAATCTATGCAACCGATCTATACTCAACATTTATAAACAACTTTTATAAATCCCTCTGTGCAAACTAATAATAGTATAAAATTTAAAATGTAAATTAAAAATCTAAAATAAAACTAAAAATAATGTTAAATGTTCATGTAAACATATTAAAATAATAATGTTAAATCTTTATATATATATATATATATATATATGCGTAAATAAATTTTTGTATGTTAATTACTGACAGTGGCTTATTTTATTTATTTTTTAATATTGAAATATAATTAGATAAGATATTATATTATTAAATCTCTGCTACTCCCTGAGCTATTGACATGGACTAACGACTGGATATCAAAATATATAAATAAAATAAAAAAAAATTATTTTGACTTACGTATCTGCCTACTTTATAAATTTTTCTAGGTTCAAATGCTTAGATGGCACCCTGTAGTGCAGATTATGTTAAAGTCCATTCTCTGGATCGTTACAATATATATATATATATAATTGAAATAATAAATTTAATGGTTTACAAACTATTATAAACAGTCCTTAAATCTGCAGAAGTACTTTCAGTTAATTTCTTAAACCTGCCTCAACTGCCATTATGTTAAAAAAAAAAAAACAAAGCAGAAACAAATGTCATCAATTCAAATCCCACAAATCTCATATTTTAATGTTAGCCATTTGTTTTAATGGAACTTGAGGTAGGTTTAAGAAATTAACCAAAAGTACTTCTGTAGATTTAAGGATTGTTTATAATAGTTTGTAAACCGTTAAAATTATTATTTCAAATATAATTACAATTTTGTTTTAATTAATGGACATTTTATTTATTTTACACACACACACACACACACACATATATATATATATATATATTTCATGATTGTATGATGCAGATAAGTTATAATTTTTTGGGCTGTACCGTGTTTTATTTTCCATTAAATACTGAAATTTCGATGGCTTAGTATCCGCCATTATCAAGATTCACATTTGAAAGAAAAATCATTAGATCTTATGTGCAAGATGAGAAATGAGATTCAACTGGAAGTAGTTCAGCATTTACAATATGAGGCTTATCAAAATATTTATTTCCCTCAGTTTTTTCTCCTCTTAATTTTAAGTTAATATTAGATAGAATGAGAGATTTCTCCATAGCTGGAGTATGTTGTGCTTCATCAGTTTTATTTAAACCAGTAGGTCTTTTTAATATTTCAATTGATTCTCTCATGATTCTTAAATCATATCTTTCCAAATTAGTATGCATTTTTGTATTGTCAAAATCAAAAAAAGGAATATATATATGAAAAACAAAAAATACAAGTTAAAAACTTGCATATGCTTGTATTTATGACTATAGATGCCGTTATACAAAAAACACCTTTAAGCGTTTGTTTACATAAACGTCAGAGTGAGTATTTCACTATCTCTAATTTAATTTCTACCTTCATATCATGATTTCAAGCTATTTGCTATCGTCAGTGAAGGACAGGATTAAGAAACTAGATCTAAAACACAAACTCTGAGCGTTTAAGAAAAAGTTTCTATTCAGCTTGCGAGCATGAATCTTTTAGACACGTAATGTCTTCAAACTCAGCATCGCATACCAGATAGCTACATGGCTCTGATATCAGTTCAGCATCACCACATAGTAGAAGTCTCTGCAATATATATCACTGCAAGAAAGACCTCAAAGGTACATTTATGAAAAACAAAAAACACAAGTTAAAAACTTGCATACGCTTGTATTTATGACTATAGATGGCGTTATACCAAAAACACCTTCAAGTGTTTGTTTGGTGATGCTGAACTGATATCAGAGCCATGTAGCTATCTGGCATGCGATGCTGAGTTTGAAGACATTACGTGTCTAAAAGATTCACGCTCGCAAGCTGAATAGAAACTGTTTCTTAAACGCTCAGAGTTTGTGTTTTAGATCTAGTTTCTTAATCCTGTCCTTCACTGACGATAGCAAATAGCTTGAAATCATGATATGAAGGTGGAAATTAAGTTAGAGATAGTGAAATACTCGCTCTGACATTTATGTAAACAAACGCTTGAAGGTGTTTTTGGTATAATGCCATCTATAGTCATAAATACAAGCGTATGCAGGTTTTTAACTTGTGTTTTTTGTTTTTCATAAATGTACCTTTGAGGTCTTTCTTGCAATGATATATGTTGCAGAGACTTCTACTATGTGGTGATGCTGAACTGATATCAGAGCCATGTAGCTATCTGGCATGCGATGCTAAGTTTGAAGACATTACGTGTCTAAAAGATTCACGCTCGCAAGCTGAATAGAAACTGTTTCTTAAACACTCAGAGTTTGTGTTTTAGATCTAGTTTCTTAATCCTGTCCTTCACTGACGATAGCAAATAGCTTGAAATCATGATATGAAGGTGGAAATTAAGTTAGAGATAGTGAAATACTCGCTCTGACGTTTATGTAAACAAACGCTTGAAATTGTTTTTGGTATAACGCCATCTATAGTCATATATATATATATATATATATATTTCACAATGATGGCATTACAAAAATCCAAGATGAATACATTGAATATGAATATAATATTAAAATTGTATAAAATATTTTAATAAATAAATATAGGTATAAAAAAGTTAGCAATAAAATTGAAAGAAAAAATAAGAAATGGATTTCTATTCCATATTCTAAGGATGTATATAAAATTCTAAATGATAGAAAAGAAAAAATAAATCTTAATATAGGTATTGAATGGAAAAATAGTAAATCTTTAAAAAAACTAGTAAGTAATTCTAAAATAAGGAATGATAAGTATGATAGGATAGGAATTGTATATAAAATTATTTGTAAAATTTTCAAGATGATATACACAGGTCAGTCAGCAAAAAGTAAAATAGAAAGGGGTAAAGAGCATTTTGCCATTTTTTTAGAAACAGGATCATTATGAATTGTGAAGAAAGTATTGAAGTCATCAAATATTGTGAAAATTATAAAGAAAGAAAAGTATATGAAATGTTGTATATACATGAAAATAAAGAGAAATGTATGAATTTAGTACAAGGGTCGGTTAAGTTAGGTGGAAAATGGTTATTAAATAAAAATTGGAAAATTTAAAAACATCTTTATTGTTAAGTTTGACCTGTATATGATATGCAAATCACGTGAATTTTCTCAATTGTTATAATATCTTGATAAGATTCATTTTTTGAACGAAAATCGATTAGATATTAATAAATTTATTATTTATATATTTTAAGTATTTAGTTGTCTATAAATTGAATATATTTCATTTTAAAGAATATATATATATATATATATATATATATATATATATATTATTCTTTAAAATGATATATATATATATATATATATTCTTTTTTAATGATAAACACTTATATAAAAGTACTCCATTGAAATTTAAATATATGATTAATTATTTCTATCATGTCTATATGTTTTAATAATCTGAGAAAGGTTTTACAATTGTTAAAATGTCTATATGCAACTGGCAATTTTTATTTTCTTCTACTGTCAAAAATCTATTGATCACTATTTTAGACGATTTAGTATCTATTTTTAATCCTGTGATTCAATTTTGATCTTCTAACTCTTTTTAATTATCATTATTTTCAAAAACAGTCATATTATCTGAAATATTTATATGATTTAAATAAACTCCTATTAAATTTTTCAATGTACAAAAGTTCCATGTAAACCTGCTATAAATTTTTAGGAATGTATTGAATGAGCCTATAGTACCCAAGTATGAATATAATGTAATCAATGCTTTTGCATATTTATAAATATTTTTTTAAATTTGGACAAAATTCTTAATTCTGTCTTGGCTGATTTAATCTTTAATTATTATACTTTTAGAATAAAATATCTTTGCACAAATCCAAAACATAATGGCAAGAAATATCCTTTGGTCTTTTCTGTATCTATTCTTATTATTGGGTGTGATCCACTATGCTGAACCACTTATTAAGTCAATTTGCTCTCTTCATCCAATATTAACTGTAAACAAATTATAATTATCTTGGAAATGATTTTGTATTGAACTAATGGAATAAAAATAGATGTAATTTTTAATATTATCCACTTTCTTAAATATCAATAATTTAACTGTATTCTTTCAATCATCCTATGCATTTTATTTTTTAAAGATGTTGCATATAGTTTTGCTAATATTTTTTTCTATGACTTCTCCTGTATGTTCTAAGTTATCAATAATAATTCCACCATTTTCAAGAGATTACTCCTTCTCCCCCCTTTTTTTTTCATCCATCCATTTTACATGTGGTTTCTTTGTAGGCCTTTTACAATACTGGAATCCAGTTTAAGATTTAAAATGTCCATTTATTATCATATCTTCTTAAAATATTTTCAGTTCAATGCCACTCATCTATTATTTTTTCATTGAAGTCAGTAGCACTCATTTGTTCTTCGATCTATGTATTTCATTTCAAACTTTTTCTGTTACTTCTAACACACCTCTCCATACTTTTTTGAGTGGTGTAAAGTTACTGTACTGCTCTTTGTTAAGTGTCCAAGTCTCAGATCAACAAGTAATTGGAGAAACACATTATTTAAAAACCTTTTTGAAACACGTAGACATATTTTCTTTTTATATTAAGTTATTTTTACTAACTGTGTATCAATGAAGTTTAATTTTCTATGATTAATTTAATCCATTTTGTTTCTATCTATAGTAATAATTTTACCAAGACATTTCTAGATGTTAACTTCTTGTTACTCATCATTATCAATCTTTATTTTCTTCTTTTGAGAAAATCAATTACACATTACTTTAGTCTTTTTAACATTTGCCCTTAATTCCACTTTTATACTTTCATCTGATAACTCTTGCAACATTTCCTCAAGCTCTAAAGCATTATTGTCATAAACATTCACATTATTTGCAATATATAGATAGCATAAATAATTTCCATTCATGTCCATGTAAATCCACAAAATACTTCTTGTAATATTGTTATAAAATGTTTTGGAGCTATCTGCCTGGTGTACACTCTTCTCAATGTTGATCTTTTTAGCATATTTATAAAATATAATGTTTGCTGTTGCTAATACTTTAATCACTAAAAAATATTTATAGGACTAAATGCATTTTCATAATCTAAAATATCAACAGCATAGTGACAACTCATCTTCATTAATCCTGTTTATAATCCGAAATCGGGAAATAATAATGAAATTTGGAGAATAATTCACCCTGCAGTGGGTTGGTAATGATTGACAATGATAATGATGATAATAACATTTTCTTTAGTTTTGTGACATTTCTTACAACTTCCTTTAAAATACTTGCAGTTCAGAAGACAATGTAATTATAGGTAATTTATTTCTGTTTCTTATTTTACTATACAATTTTTGGATAACTCTTCTATGGATTCCATACCATTTCTCAATTTAATAATAACCCCCTGATTTCTTTTTATTGTTGCAATAACTTTTTTTCTGATACTAAGATGTTATATATTTTTGAATTTTTTATTGTCTTCTATAGCTTTTCTTGCCAAGTGATAGCTCTATTTTTTTTATATCATTATTAACATTTTTTTCTTTTGCATTTTAATCACTCCAAATAGTCACACATCACTTTTAATTCCATTCATATTTCTTTTTTTTTTTAATACATTGCCTACATTTAATTAAAAATTTATTAGTGGAATGCTGTTTTTAATGCACCTGCGGTCTTTACTGCCATTTTTGTTAATACAGCAACTATATTTTCGATTAAACTTAAGGGAATCATGTTCAAAATCAGATTGGACTAGTAATTTTAAAGGTTAGAAATATCAACTGATACTCGTCCTTCAATATAGACCTTTCACCTTTAGTTTTGTATGAACATTTATTTTATACCACACTATTTCCTTTATGCATATTTTATTTACTTTATTTTAAAAGATGGTGACAAATAATATATTTGTAATTATTAAATATTATAAATTTTATGCTAGGACACGACATATATTTATTTCCCATCAGATAGATATTGCAATCCAGTATTTTTTTAATCTTTATAATTAATATATATATGATGCAGTTGAGATGAAAAATGTATTGATAAAAACGAAAACTCTTAAACATATATATGTAAATAAGTTGAAGACAAACCAGCGGTCTCACAAAGAATGTCAAAATCTCATGAAACTCACGTGTCAAATACTAATAACTCAAAATGATTCTCAATCTTTCTGGCATCCTGAGAATTTACATGTGTGATATTAAATTTCTTCTGCAGTAATTAAGATGACTCTCAAACATAGATAATCATGGTCATTAATATCAACCGAAGGATAGACAGTAGATACACTAAATTATCTATCAAAATAAAAAAAAAGACAGACATGATTTGTTTTTTCTTGATATAACTTGTTAAAACATTTATTATCACACATGTACAAGAATAATTGTACATTATAATGAGTTGACAGAAGTATATAAGACTGTAGTTTATTTAGTATAGTATAAAAATTGAAATAAATCGAGATACTGCAAATCTCTAGAGCTCTTTACGATACTTAAAAGACAGCCAATCAGATGGCATGGATAGCTGTCGAAAATGACATCCAAACCTAAACACACAACAAAGATTTTACGAGAAAAGGGTCATCTGATTAGCTGTCATTTAAGTATTGTAACGACCGCTAGAGATTTGCAGTATCTCGATTTATTTCAATTTTCACTATCGGCTATCATGAATACATTCGCTTTTTCGAAAACAATTGATTATTACTAAAGTACTGGAAGACGTACAGTATCTCAATAAAATGAAACTCTTTACTAAATTCTCACAAAAAATGTCTACACTTAACTAACCCTATTATTTATAGTATGTGCGATGATTAAAATGTTTATGGAATGTTTGTCCAAGTAATCATTAAGAATTATTATTGATACATTAACAACTAGATATTTTAAACAACATTTATTTCTAAATAAATCTATATTTGCCGTTTGCAATTTTATTTAATTTTTAACAAATAATATATATATTACAATAATAAGCATTACATATATATCAATAATAATACTCCCTTCTGCTATCCAATCTATCTCATACAACCGATATACATAATCACCACATGTGTAAAAAATAAAGGTTCTCCAATATTGTATTTCCTGCTGAACCAGAACTCATCAGTTGGTCCAGATTATCATCTGCCACACATTTATATAATCAGCGTTCGTTTTATATTATGATAGCAAATCTTTAAACTTTAATGGTTAGGCTTAAATCGACTCCATCCCCCAACTCTTCAGCTATCCATTCCATTGAAAATCTGATGATGGAATACTTAAATCTCTCCCTGAATGCCAATATTATTGGCATGCCCAAAGTGACTTTAAGTTATTCTGAAAATGCACATATAGGATTTTATCCATTTATTTGCATAGAAGAGGGATGGGCATGATGCAGGCTAAATATGTAATATTTGATTGAATACAAGTATAATTTATATGCCTGAAGTTATATAATTATATAAGGGATTTGAACACAGGATTTAAAGCTTTCTTCAGTTATCCAATGATGCAGGATAAATATATAATATTTGATTGAATACAAGTATAATTTATATGCCTGAAGTTATATAATTATATAAGGGATTTGAACACAGGATTTAAAGCTTTCTTCAGTTATCCAATCTAGTTCATACAACCCATACATGGGAATCATAATATCATTGTCATCATCAGGGGTTTTTTTGCATTTCATCATCAGATTTTCAATGGAATGGATAGCCAAAGAGTTGAAGGATAGAGGAGATTAAAGCCTATACATTAAAGTTTGAACATTTGCTATCTTAATATAAACCAAGCACTAATTATATATATATATATACATATATATATATGGGATGGGTGGGTGGTCGGGGATGATGGTCTGAACCAACTGATGAGTACTGATTCAGCATTAAATACGGATATTGGAAATCATGTGTGTGGTTGTATTGAAAGCTTGAAATCCTGTGTTCAAATCCCTTGTATAATTACATAACTCCAGGTATATAAATTATACTTGTATTCAATCAAACATTATTAATAATAATATGTATACAAATACTCTCTCTCTCTCTCTCTCTCTCTCTCTCTATATATATATATATATATATAATTTTATATATATATATATATATATATATATATATATATAATTTTTACCAAGATAATTACAACTCGTCTACAGAGAACTTTGGATTTCCACCAACCAAGAGAACAAGCTGGATTTAAAAGTGGTTTTAGTACAATAGATCATATCCAGGTATTGAGAGAAATCATAGAAAAGACAAACGAATATGAGTTGTCTTTATGTTTTGGATTTGTAGATTATGAAAAGGCATTTGATTCTATACACATTTCTTCAGTGATTAAAGCATTGGATCATCAAGATCCAGGATATTGTCATATTTTAAATAATATTTATAAAAATGCAACAGCAACAATTAGATTACATAATGATACTGAAAAAATAAACATTGAGAAAGGTGTAAGACAAGGTGATTCCATATCTCCAAAACTCTTTACAGCAGTGCTGCAAGAAGTATTTTGTGGATTAAAATGGGAAACTAAAGGAGTGAAAGTAAATGGAGAGTATTTAAGTCATTTAGATTTCGCAGGTGATGTAGTTGTTTTTGCAAATAATGCTTCAGAGCTGCAGGAAATGTTGCAGGAGTTAGCAGATGAAAGTAGAAAAGTAGAACTAAAGATAAATGTTAAAAAGACTAAAGTAATGTTTAATCGATTTGCTCAAAATATGAAAATAAAGATTGATTATGAAGAATTAGAAGAAGTTAACAGTTACAAATACGTTGGTCAGATTATTAATACAGATGGAAACATAATGGAGGAAATTAATCATAGAATTAAACTTGGTTGGAGTGCTTTTGGTAGAAATAACTTGATACTAAAAGGAAATATGCCTATGTGTTTGAAAAGGATGGTTTTTAACAAATGTGTTTTACCAGTTCTTACTTATGGATCTGAGACTTGGACACTTAATAGAAGATCAATACAGAGACTTCAGACCACTCAAAGAAGTATGGAGAGATGTATGTTGGGAGTAACAAGAAGAGATCGAAAACACAATGTATGGGTAAGACAACAAACAGGTGTTACTGACCTTATTGAAAAAATTAAAAGATTGAAATGGAGTTGGGCTGGACATATTGCTAGAAGAGATGATAATAGATGTACAATTGAAATTTTCAACTGGATTCCAAGAGATTGTAAAAGACCCAGAAAGAGACCACATGTGAGGTGGATGGATGAAATAAGAAAGTGTGCAGGGGTGTTGTGGAGAAGAGAAGCTAAAGATCAGAGAAGATGGATTAAACTTGGAGAGACCTTCATCCTGCAGTGGATTGATAATGGTTGATGATGATGATATATATATATATATATATGCATAATGGTTGATGATGATGATATATATATATATATATATGCATACACAAACTTGGCTTACAATATACATACATACATACAAGGAGACAGACAAATCTTGCCATGAAAATAAAATTAAGTGTTTGGGTTACAGGTTAACAGAGTCTCGTTCTGCTTGATTAACTATCATGCCTATAAATCTCTGTTAGACTTTGGGTAATGATAGCAGCTGGTATATCTTCACCTTCTAATTTATTTAATATTTCATTGTATACATTTTTATTAATAAATCTATATATTGAACATGATTGAAATCTGATTAAGTTTTTAATTTTCACTAAACTTAATTTTTGTTAAAACATTTAATGTTTAAATTTTATTATCATTTAAAATGTTTAAAATTTATTATCATTTAAAAAAGAATACGTGTATCAAAATACACAAGTGTTTATATGTAAAATACTTCATTTCAGTGTTTATCGATTTATTTTAAAATAGTTTTCATATACTGCTTGTTTTTACTTTAAATCAATTAATTAAAAAACAATCAACCTAGCTAATTACATTCCTGTGGCTTTTATTTTAAAGAGTGGAGATTTGATTTTTGTGTAGTTGTTTTCATTTCAATAATCCCTGGGTAGAATTCTTAGATAGATTGAGTGGGAGATTAATATTTGCCCTGCCTAAGGCATAGAAATTGAACAAAAAGGAAGGTGTTTCATGGGAAATAGAGTGACGTATAAATAGCCCCGAAAATTTGGAGAGTGAAATTCATTATTCGTCACTAGACAATCTGTTCCTCAAGTGAAAGTTTTTCTCAATGGACATTTAATTTCTTAAAGGAAATTCACTGTTATTTAAATCCTTTTGCTTGCAACAAGATGAAAAATTCTATACGTGTTACCACCACCCGAATGGCTTGCTAAATCAACAAAAGACAGATCCCTGACTTCCAAACTTGCTCCAGTAATGCCTTAAACACCTACAAGAAGCCAGAACCTCGTTACATCTACCTTGCCATGGTCGAAGAACCTGAAAATGAACTTAAGTAAAAGTGTGCACTCTACGCGAACTGTGTTTTACCGAAAGGTAACTATTTGCTTTTATTCTTCCCAGGGTAAATTAATTCTCATTAAATCTCTGCTCAATCTAATCATAAATATGTATTCTTAAATAATAGTTATACTCATATTTAATCTTTATTGTGTTTTCTTATATTTTTGTAATGGGTTTTGGAATCTTAGTTTTAAGATTCCCAATTTGCTTTCAGTTTTATTTATTGGAGAGTGACGAATGAGTTTTATATTTATATTTTTATGCCTACCACTTTTTATAAATGCTTTAGCGGTCAAGCATTTTAAATGCTTATCTGTAATTATTTAGTATTCAATAATTAATTTGTAAACACTGTGTTCGCGCTTTCACAAACCTCCAAAAATCTTTTGGCTGGTGACCTTATCGTCTAATTTGCTGCAGGTGGAGATTTTGTTTCTAATATCTCAAGTGGAAATTAGAATTGTGTTTTTTTTTGTAATTTTATAAGTCCTAAGCAGGAAGTTAAGATTTATCCTTTCTTAAATTACAGGTGAGCGATACTTTCGTTCTGCTAAAGTGTTTACAACTTTTAATATTTTCGTACTCATGTGCACTCTCCGATAGATGTATTTTTGTATTTATTACGTATGCTTTAAATTTATCAGAGCATGTACTCAGAATTTGCTTGTAATTCATTTTCTTTTCTTTAATTGCTGGGGCAGACATAACTGTTTTTCTAATTATTTGCTTGTCTCCTATTGAGACCTTTTCTTATTAATTTTAAAGTAATTTTTGCCAATCGTTTGGCTGGGATTCACCAGTTTTAATTGTGTTACTTCCTTTCAATCTTATTTTTGGGTTGTTCTTGAGGTGGATCAATCACCATTATTTTAAATGTAGTAATAGGTGCAGTTCTTACTGATATAAGGACATTAAGAGGTTTGACCATGTTTAGATCTCGAAAAGCTCATCGGCACTGGCTTCTTTGATCTATTTCAAGGACGTATTGTTTCAATATCTGAAAGTAAGAACCAATGTTAAGATGAATCCTCGGCTGAATGAAATTTGATTCCTCCCTTTTAAATTTGTTTATTAGAGAATCAGTAGATTTGCCAGAGCATTGCATTTAGTCTTTCTGGTACATTCCTGAGCTAATCATATTTGTTAACTTATAAACTTTTCTTATAAGTTGATTTTCTCTTAATAAAATTTTATTAAATATGTTTAAACTTAATTTGGCTGACGTTTGTCTTTGTGCTTTTGTCTCAATTGTCTAAACAATTTAAGATCTTTTGTTTCTCCCTGATTCTAGTCGGTGCAAACCATCATCATCATCTTCTATTCTGATCACAGTAAACAAATTTTCCAGACACGTAGTGGTGTGGTGGCGCCCTCTGTATCAGAATGGATGGAGTGTCCGGTAGAATATATATGTGCATGTGTTTTGTTGACTATAAGGGATCTATAGTAGAATGAATTTTACCAATCATGCAATCAATTAAAATAAATAAAATTTGCTCAATATAAATAATATTTCATTACATTCTGTTATTTTTTTGTTTGTTTGTTTGTTTAAAGATTTAATACTATTGCTGAAAGGGATGTTTTTTTTAAATTAATTAAACAAAATCTTGCCCTTTAATATTATGTTGACTTACAGTTCAAAAATTTGATATTTTGTTTACAATGGTCATAGAAGATAGTTCCTTGTTGTAGATTAAACATTATAAGTTTCAACTATATGACTAATTAAATATAAACTATTGATAATTAAACTCACAATAATATTCATAAGATTATGAATAATAAACGTATTTAAATAAAATTATGAATAATTTATTATTTATTTTCATATTTTTTATGCATTTAATGCTTTTATTTTTTGAAATAAAAAGTATATTTTTATTGTATCTGGTTTCAAATAATTTTCTCAAAACTACTTGTGACACATTATTAAAGTTCTACTTTTATTTTACACTTAGAATCCTTCCTTTATGCACTACAACTATGTAATATGTTAATTAATTTTTATAGATATAATAAACACCTCCATACTTCCCCATTCTTTTTAAATTTAAAAAATCGGATATATTAATTTTTAACTGAGGTTTAAAGTTTATATCTGTGCCAGAGATAATCTCTAGTTTCGAAAATGATTAGTAATAATCATTAGTGTATTTATCTGAAATGGATGTCATCAAAGTTGTGAATGGAGAGGGTTTGACAATGGTAAATGAAAATGTAAAAAATAATCTATTTATTTTCTAATACAGGAAACTTAATTTTCATCTAGATGTAACTACTGTTATAAATTCCAACCGGAATAGTTATATATATATATATGTGTGTAGTTATATATATATATATGTGTGTGTGTGTGTGTGTGTGTGTGTTAAGTCTAATATATTCAAGGATAAAAGATGTCATAATATTATTATTTGCGGATTATTCTGTGTAGTGAAAAAGCTAAATGGTGAAGTTTCAGTACAATATCAAGTATCTTCAGGTAAGACTGGCAATGGATGGTGCACAAAGTAGTCTAATCCTTCATCATTATAGTTACAGTACTGCAGTCAATATTTTGCACATTTTTATAATATAACTGCCTATTCACAAAAACTATTTAAATACTTTTTCCCAATGGTCATTAGTAGCTTATACTTAATTTGCTGTTTATATTATTTTAATAGTAAATCATAGAGATTTTGTTCAACATCGAAATTATAGCTTCTACTGCTGATATGATCTTCTGAGCAAAGCAGACTCCCCCTAAAGAAAGAGAACAAATTAAAATAAAGATTTTTTAACCATATCAATATTTATGTAGATCAAAAAGATAATAAAATTATGTTACACTTTTTTTGTATTTTTTATAATATGATAGTTTTCTAATCATAATTTAAAACTGATGTCTATAGATTAAAATTTTTTATTCCAATAAAACTTTGATAATCTTAAATCTGTCACAATAACTTAAATATATTTAGTTACATATTTTTAAATAAACAGGACATGTATTTAAAATAACAACAAGTTAAGACATAAAAATAAGAAAATTCATAAACTTCATTTAATTAACATGAAGTTGTTATCTTATTTTATGCACTTCATATTTAATTTTTTCCCCAGTTATCAATCCTTACTATCAAAATCTTAAAAATAAATATTGTATTAATTTTATATTATAAAATTCAATCCTGAAGTTTGATAAAGTAACCAAGTATTATTTTTTGTAGGTTTTAATTATACAAATTTAATAAATTGGTTAATTATAAATAAGGTATCCGTTGTACTAAAGAATGGTACTAGAATGTGCTGCCATAATATGTATGTGTGTATATATATATATATATATATATATATATATAATACATGGGTTTGATCACAAACTTGCAATCTCTCTTTAGCCATCCGTTCTAACTCATACAACCAATACACATAACCACGCATCTGAGAAAAATATAAATGATCGCTAAAAATCATATTTTGTGCTGCACCAGCACTCGTCAGTCGGTCCAGATCATCATCTTACGCACACACACACACACATATATATATATATAATGTTTGGTTTATATTAAGATATCAAAACTTCACACTAATGGACTGGTTTCAATCTACTCCACCCTCTATCTCTACATGTGTCATCTATATCATTGAAAATCTGATGGTGGAACTCAATGATGATTTGACCCAACTGATGAGTACTGGTTTAATACAAAATATGTATAATGGAGATCGTTTATCTTTATTGCATGTATGTGGTTATGTGTATTGATTGTGTGAGATAGAATTGATGGCTAAAGGTAGCTTAAATGTCTGTGTTCAAACGTATATATTATATCTAGACTCCAGGTACATTATATATATATATATATATATATATATATATATTGCAGATCAAAGAACATTTTTGTTTTAAAATATTATCAAAATTATCTATAACAAGACTAAAAAAAAATCATTTTAATAAACTTGCAAATTCCTCCTTTATTAGTCTAAACGAATGGGCATTTATAAATAAAAAATAAAATTGTATTTGCAAGTTTATTAAAATGATTTATTATGAGTCTTCTTACAAACAATTCTGAATAATATAGAACAAAAGTATTTTTTTATATGCTTATTATTCTAAACAGTACATATAAGCAATAGAAAAAAATATTTAATTGCAGTTGGAAGTAGTAATATATATATATATATATATATATATATATATATATATATATATATATATATTTATATATATATATATATATATTATTCGATGGCTGTATTTTTAAAGCAATATACGTAATTATATAACTGAATATTTGTAAATACAGTAACTAAACAGTTAAAAAATTTTATCCACTTAGGAGTGCTTTCGATTATCCCAGTAATATTTGTCAACTTAAGCTTTGAAATGCTAACTTTCCCACAATTCTGTGATCTTGATGTTTGCTGCTTTCCTGTTAATTAAGTCATGTTTATATTTATATATTAGCATAGCTTCCATTATTTTTATTTTATTGTTATTTTTTTCCAATTTGCAATATTTTTACACTATTAAAATTGAAGTCAAAACCATAAATACATGATTTATTATGGTCGTAAAAAAACAGATGCTGAAATATTATTATCTACTATGCAATTTTGTTTCGATTTCTGAACTCGTTTTAATAATAGCAAGTGTTCTTTAGTTTTTTTTTCCAATGCACATCTAGATTCACCTATATATCCACTACCACACCTACAAATTCACTTATAAATGACACAATTTTTCTTTTAAATGAGATTTTATCTTTGGAGTTATTTATTAATTTGATTAATGTAGGAGGTGTGTAAAATGCAATATCACATATACCTTTATAAATCTTCCTTATACAATTTACTTGATCATTTGAAGTATATGGGATTGATGTTTTTCTTATTTAGAAATAATAGTCTTTGCAAATATTCATCAGATAAAAGCAAAAATATTGAAATATAGTCAAATGAATTGTTAAATGTTGGCTACAATTATAATCATATATATGTTATTAAAGATTTTAATACAAAATATAAGAATAAAAATTTTAATAATAATATGGATCTTCTGCTAATAAAAAATGTGGATTTAATGCTAAATCTTTCAATTGATGTATTCATTTTATAACAACTTAATCTACATAAGAATATAGCATAGGATGGCAACTTGAGATGTTAATCAGAAAGTTTTTACCACATTTCCTTTTCTTAATAATATAACAAACTTCTGTAAAAAGAAGTCATTAGTCAAGCGTTGTTAGCTGAAAGGTCATCGCAGTTGCCTTGCAAGGAAGTAGTTGGTTGCAGACGGTTGTGGGTTCACCTCCCAGCCAATGCTATGACATATGAAAAAAAAAGAAGTCATTATTTAATTTTTTCTCTCATAATTGTAAACATCCAATAGAAAATCATCTCTACACACATTATTCCTCTTTTGAAATAAATATAACTGCAATGGAAAAAAAAAACTGTATAATGTTTCTTCATCTTAAACTGTTATGAAAAAAAAATTAAACTCACCGCATTGGCTGATGCAATTTTGTGCAATGCATCTTTCGCAGATCATCATATAAATAATCACAGAGATTTAGCAGTTATGCTATCAAAAACTATGAAATGGTCAGTATGCATTTGCACTATTTTATTTTCTAAAAGCCCCCAATAGTATCTTTTAGTTATGCCAATTTCTTTCAGAAAGCTTTTTTTTAAACACATTTTGCATTATGTAAACTGAAACATTAAGTATTATATAAATTAAATTTGTGTATTATTTAATATTTTTCTCTTAAAGCTCCTGATTTATTTATTGTTAAATAGTTTGTATTGTTTTTACATAAATATATTTATTGTTTATTCCTATAAAACAATGTTTTTTTTTTTTTAAATTTCCATAACATAACATGAAATATTTCTCACTTATAATGATTTTAATATATATATACAGGAAATATTTCTCACTTATAATGATTTTAATATATATATACAGGTAAAATGTTGTCTTCAGTTTTGTTGTTTATTTCATTCATTTTGTGTAAACATGGAGTAGGTAAGTGATATTATTATTATTATTATTATTATTATTATTATTATTATTATTATTATTATTATTATTATTATTATTATTATTATTATTATTATTATTATTATTATTATTATTATTATTATTATTATTATTATTATTATTATTATTATTATTATTATTATTTGTTGTTGTAATTATAATAGTAGTAGTATGAGTAGTAATAGTACTTGGAATAGTAATAGTAGTAGTAGTAATAATAGTAGTAGTAATATTAACCATAAATAATAAAAGTTTCTGCTCTTTAAATCGATGTATTTATTAAACAAATGAAGAATAAAATCATATGAGATATTCGATCACTCAACTTCTGCAAATGCACAAAAGCGAATCATGAAAAATAAATTACCAAATGTATCCTTTTGGAACTTGTTTATCAGTTGTTTTCATATTTCACTTTTGAGGAAAAACCCAATCACGTATCAATAAATTCGATCAGCCATGGCAAGTAAAAAATTAATAATTAGAACTTTTTAATATGTATAAAAAAATCATATATAACATTATGAAATTTAATGAGCATATTTTCACAAATCTTATAATAAATTAATTATATATGGAATCTTTAAAAATCTACACTTACAATTAGTTATATTGGAAAAATGTTTTCAGAAACATTGATAAATGTTTTTTTTTGCTATTTGAAAACGTTCTATATAAAATTGTGATAAAAATGCAGAGATATGAAAAAACTTCTATAAAAATACATTTTTTCTGCATATAAAATGAAAGAGTTTTTCATTACTTATTTCTTTTTATGTATTATTTTTTTATTTACAAAATTAACTGATATTTTAAATTTGTTAATAATGTAATTGTATAATATCAAATTTACAAATAAAAATTTCAATAATATTATCGGCAGCCCAGTTCAAATACCATATATACTAAAATAAGCTTATTAATAATAAAGTGTTTATATTTTGTTTACATTTTATAAAACTTGCACATGGAAATAACAAGTTTGGTCTTAAAAATAATAAAATATTTTTTTTAAATAAAAATAAAATAATAAAAATCAATAACGAAGTTAATAATATAGATTTTTTTGTCTGGTCTCAAATATTATTTTCAAAGACTATTTTATTCAAAAAATTAAATGTATTCAAATAAAAAAGTATTTGCAAAAAATTATAATGGAATTAAACATCAACTTTTTTGCCAATATCAGTAAAAAAAAAACCTCAAATGCATAGAAGTATATTTTCTTCTAGCTTTCACGTCACATTCTTTGATATACTGACTGTTCCTGCCAACTACGCCACCTAGTTACAACTAAATCGTTTCTTTAAAGAGTGTTAATTTTGATACTTATAAAAAATTAAATGTTTATTTAAAGGCTTTAGTGAAAATGATCTAAACAGGTTCTGTCATTTGAAATTTCACATTGCAGATTGTAGATTATCAAGGACCCTTTGTGATCCTGTATTTTCAAAGTAAAACGACTGAAATTTAGTTAACATTTTTTTTAAAAATACAATACACTTTAAGAAATATATTGGTTTTGGTAATCGCTATAAAAAAGTGCAAAAGTCAAATTGAAATTTCAACATTGCATGCAACAATCAATTTCTAGTAAAGCTATTATAAACACATTGATTATGTAAGTAATATTTACTAAGGTAATAAATCTTTAAGCATGCGCGTTTGAAAATACGAAGTTAGGGACCTCTACAGATCTTAACCACAAGCTTAATCTATGTCCATTGATTATTTTGCTTATATTTTTTTTCATATTTTTGATTATTTTGCTTATGTTACCAAAAAAAGCAAGAAAACTAAACACAAACCAGTAAACTCATAAATTAATTTGAAACGTTTTATTAATTGCAATTTTTATAATGTGATAACAGTCTTTATTCAAATGATAAAATGTTAAATATTAGAATGTTAATGTAATTGAAAAGACAAAATCCAATCACTTATTTTAACAAAAAATTAAAAAAATTATCAAGCATTGGTGGCCTAGTGGTTAGCATAACTGCCTAACAAGCAGTTGGCATGGGGTTCGCTTCTGGTCAATGCATTTGTCATACTAAAAAAAAAATTATTAAAATTTTACTTTTGGTATATAATTTTAAACATATTTTTTATGGTAATATTTATGATTCACTTGATTGTGCTAAATAAATATATGCATGGTGCTAAAATTGCAAATGCAGACATTATCCTGTGCTATAAGTTGTAATACTAGATTGTCAGACTGCAGCTCAATGTCCATATATTGCAACCAAACTGTAACTTCAGGCACTTAGATTATTTTTAATCTCCAGAGTAATAAACCAGTTGATTCTAGTTTTCCTCTTTTGTTGTCTTGTGTCTTCAAAATTTTTAAGAATTCCTAAGCAATAAAATGTTTATAATTTTGCTCTTTGTCATTAATGATCTTTATGAGTGGGAGGTTTTAGAGCTTGTGTTCCACATGTTGCAAATATCTCACCACATTTGCGCAATCTGTGCTACATTTTTTGGAAATACACCTGGGTCTCATTTTATGTGATAGATAGGTTCCTCAGAAAACACGCGCAAAAAAAATCACGCAAAAATAGACGTAACTTACCTTGAAAAAGGGGGAATGTGGACTGTGATTTTTCACAAATCCACATAAAAGCAAAGCACCAACGTAAAATTACTTTAAAATTCGTGCAAAAAAAATAAGGAAATAAAATATGACTATTAAAAAATTTCAAATTTGAAAAAAATTGATACAAGACAAACTTTTTTTAACTATAATATTTAATTTTATTCAAAACAAAATATTTTATACATAATTTACAGCAAAGTAATTGACATTTTTATACACATTTTAATTATTATCACTACTTGCCGATAAACAGGTTCATTTGCAAACTGGTAAAAAATCAGATTCTTCACAAGAGGAAATACAACTAGCGCCAAATTCACTCTCATGTTGTGTTAACGGCTTTCTGGTGACAATGTAATTAGTAATTAATCTTTGAGACAATGATTTTATTAATTGTTTATGAAGCTCACAATATCCAGACATACAACCATTTAGCTCTCATTGGAGAGCATCTTCATGATTAGTGTCATTAATAAGAAAATAATTAAAAATAAACTTGCGGACACTAAATGATTAATAATTGATTATGTTCTTTATTAAAAAGCAAAAACAGAATGTGATTTAAAATGAAAAATTAAAGCGTGCAATGTTTGAACAAATTTACATTATAATCTTGTAAAATTTAATGTGGGTATACATAAAATGTGGAAATCATGATTTTAATTTCATTATTGCATAAAATTTTACTATTATAAAGCACTGAAAATATTGAAATTACTAAGATGAAAGTCGAATTCCAATAATGTGCTATTACTTTCAAAATGACATAAGTGCACAAAATTTATTATCTAAAGTAATAGCGCATTATCGAAGTTCGATTTCCAAAGAAACCTGAATCGTGTAACTTCAAAATCACATTAAATAAATCCACGTAAAACGAGACCCAGGTGTATAGACAAGCTAAAAAACATTTCAAATGCAAACATATAGTAAGAGTTTCACTTATATTGTCTTCAAAATATAAAACTTTGCTAAAAATTGTTTTATAGCAGTGATAAGAGATTTTCTATAAAAGTATGAAAATTTGTGACATGAAGTTCTATAAATTTCATTTCAAAACAAACCCTGCCAACATTAATCAAACAATGTAGTTATTTTGCAAATTTAGCATTTTATAATTATATTCTTAAATAATATCTTTCTGATTCTGAATTACTGAGTAGTATATAGATTGTTTTGTTTTCATATGTCATAGCATCGGCCAGGAGACGAACCTGCAACAACTGTTGGCAACCAATTGCTTGCTTACAAGGTGGTTGTGCTGACCTCTCAGCTAACAACGTTTGACCTTTCAGAAAATTATCTTTTTCAAGTGAGCTTATTTGCTTCATCATCATATTTATGCTTAGTCAGGACCTATCATTTCTCTAATATAAGAATTATTTCTTTTCAACTCTTATGATGGTGAGCAACGTACATTTTCAGTATTCTCTACAGCATTCAATTTTTTTTACATTTGTATATGACCATTTTCCTTTAACCACATCTATCTACTCAATCCTTTGAATTACCATTTGCTATCCTTTTCTTCACTATAGTTACAGATTTATTTAATATTTTGATGATTTATTTTATCATTTATAAATGCTTAACTTATCTGTATCCACAATTCAATTTATAATAAGAATAAATGGTTTTCACTAAATTTCAATCGACATATTAGTTTGTTATAAGTACACAGTCATGTATTTAATCATATCTAAATTTTCTATGAAGTGTTGCAGTTGTTTTAATTCAAACCTTATTCACTTAATCTTTTAAAATCATCATCATCATCAACCATTATCAATCCATTGCAGGATGAAAGTCTCTCCAAGTTTAATCCATCTTCTCTTATCTTTAGCTTCTCTTTTCCACATCACCCCTCCACACTTTTTCATCTCATCCATCCATATCACATGTGGTCTCTTTCTGGGTCTTTTACAATCTCTTGGAATCCAGTTTAAAACTTTAATTGTCCAACTATTATTATCTCTTCTAGCAATATGTCCAGCCCAACTCCACTTCAATCTTTTAATTTTTTCAATGAGGTCAGTAACACCTGTTTGTTGTCTTACCCATACATTGCGTTTTCGATCTCTTCTTGTTACTCCCAGCATGCATTTCTTCGTACTTTTTTCAGTGGTCCAAAGTCTCTGCATTGCTCTTCTATTAATTATTCAAGTCTCAGATCCATAAGTAAGAACTTGCAAAACATGTTTGTTAAAAACCTTTCTTTTCAAACACATAGGAATATTTCTTTTTAGTATCAAGTTATTTCTACCAAAAGTACATGGATGGGTTGCTTACCAACACGCATTAGCCAGCATGGTGAGTTTATTGGCTTTTTATCTCAGAGTTTAAGATCTTTTAAAATACAGAAGGAGAAATAATATTTGAAATTGTATCTTTCTTGAACTTTACATAACTATTTAAAGTACTGTATTATTTTAGACAATATTCAATACATTAATTCTCTCTTTAAAATATATTTAAGTAAGTTTTGCATTCTTAGTATATATCGATTTTAAATAAATGTAAAAATTATCGATTGCTTAATAAAATGTTAGAAATAATAAAATTATTATTATTATTTATACAGCGACAAAAGTAAGTACAGAAAGTTCTGTAATAACTTATATTCATATCGGCAAGCACAGGGAAATAACAGGAGAAAATGTCTGTTTATAATTATTTTTTTAGAATAATAATTAACGGTGTATTTTTTTTCATGTTTCATAGCATTGGCCAGGATGCGAACCCACTAACCTGGGACAACTGTTTGTAAAGTGGCCATGCTGACCTCTCGACCACCAACGCTTTACAATTAATATTTGTCCTTTAGCATCCTTTATAACTTTCATTGAAAATTCATCTTTTTACATGAGAAATTTCTGTCGACTGCATCCATCCATGATTGTCGTAAGATCTATGGTTTGGGTTGGACATGATTTCTTAAGTAAATTTTCCTAATAAAGTAACTCAGATAATAGCAGATTGACTAGTAATGCCAAAAGAATGTGACCAAAGTGTTTTGCAAAACAGTTCTTGGAAATATTTAAATTAAAACACATCCTGAACAAAAACAATTTTCTACAATCACGAATTTGACAGTGGCCTCAACTTCAAACCTACTTCTTCTAGTGTTGTCTTCTCTGAATGTAATGATGCCAAATGCAAAGTGAAAGAGGCCTGTCATATTGCCAGTGATAAAAAAATTTCTGTTTCTCCCTTTCAAAAAAATGGCAAATATAATATGCTAATTACTATTCAAACATACAAATTCTCTATTGTGACTTGCTCCCTAATAAATACAATAATTTTCTTCTCACCGTCACTGTCATGATCGTGACTATTATAATTAAGTAATCAAAAGCATGTTACGCATACTTTGTTGCCATGATGCTAGGCATAGTTTGCTAATTATACAATATAAAGATTGTCTCTAATATGGTTGCAGTTGTATATATTTTATATTACAAAATTTACTAATATCTTTAGACGATATTCTTAGGAAACTTTAATCTGGAAATACTAAATTATTACAGCATGTATTCCTTTAGAAATATTTCATTATTTGCTTTCCCTCTCTTAAATGTTATTTTGTAGAATAAATTTAGATAACATAATCATTATATTTTATTATGTAAAACTCAATAGTAATAATAATTTAATAATAAATAATAAGATAAACATATTAAACATGGAATAATTACTTAATTTAATGTTTTTTAAATATTTGCTTTTCACATTAGGATGACAACCTTGGCACTAATAAGGGCTTTGAACGTTCCATCTTCAGATTTTCAATGAAATGGAAGGCTGAAGAGTTGTGAGTTAAAATAGTTTGAAGCCTGTCCATTAAAGTAAGAAGATTGGCTATCTTAATATAGAGCTGAGAACTGATTATATATATGTGTGAGGATAGTAATCTGGACCAACTGATGATTGCTGGTTTAGCATGAAATACCTATATTGGTGATTATTTATCTTTTCAACATGTGTGTGATCAGGTGGGTCAGCAATGTGAGATGGCACTGAGAGTAGTGGGTCGTGTGAAGGTCTGAGTTCGAATCCCGCCTATATTACATATATAAATGCAGGTTTAAGCCTGTACAATGTATTAATCTAACTATCCATAAAACTACACACAATTTCCTGCTACTATTTTAGTATATAAGACATTATTGAGTTTTATCCACTTATGATTCTTATTACTAATGCACTGATGTTTCATCTAGGTGACATTACATATCAATGTTGTCCATATGGAAATCCTGAATATGTGGAGTAATCCATTTAAATCGTGGAGTGTTCCATTTAAATCAACTTAATTAGAAAGCACTTAACTTAGAACAACTGCCTCAAGCCATGAGTCTAAATAAACTGACAGACTATATTCAACAAGTTTGACTCTTGGCCTGGGGCAGCTGTTCTAAGTTAAGTGCTTTATTGATTTAAATGGATTACTCCATATATTCAAGATTTCCATTTAAATTCATTAAAAATATTGTATTACAATATATAACCTACCAGTGGATAGATTTATTATAGAATAAGAAAGTTTTTTATACTTTGATTTCTTACACCTACATCTAACCAATAATATTAACAATAATAAGAAATAATAATCCTATTCCTAATTAAGTAATTATTAATCCTATCTACTATTTAATACAATGACAACTAATAATAATAATAATAATAATAATAATAATAATAATAATAATAACAATAATATTAATAATATAATCCTTTTATTCCTCATGTGGCATCTTAATATGGTATAATCTGAAATATGTGGTAGCAAACAATATTACGTTTTATGCAGTAAATTGTTTGATCAATTATAACTGTTATAATATTGTTGCAAAAGTAAAATTATTCAAATATCATATTAAATGAATAATTTATTTACAAAATCATAGCTCTGACTAATTAACTAGATGTGCCACCCTATTTATTGATAAATAACAGTGCTAATTATTTTATTACATTTTTAAATGTTCAACTTGATCAAAAGTTTGAACACTTTTTTTTTTCTTTTTAGTGATAAGATTGTGGCTGGCAATAAACCATGCCTCCTTAACTTTTCTATCTTTGTTATCTTGAGCAATAGAAACTAGATTAACATTCTTTGGATTGAAGGTATAATCAATTTGTGGTTTGTGTTCTCAAATAACAGATTTATAGTCAGGATTAAGGTTTATATAGGTATTTGTGTTGAGCTACTCTTGTAACAAGATGTGTTTTTGATTCTCCATATTATACAGCTTTATGGGCAGAATTGCTGCATTTGAATTCATGTGCAATATGTACTCTGATGGCAGTTTATTTTTGGCATTGGTAATTAATCTGTAAAAATAGGGGGGGGTGATTTTAAATATTAAATGGTAGATTTTTTTTATTTATTTGTTAGTTGTGCGATGAATAGCATGCTCACCCATAAAGTTCAATAGGATGTTTTGTTATAGCTTATAGTAAATAGATCATTGACATACACATCTATATCTATTTTCCATTTGATTTTATATTTGCAGAGGTTTAGATTACTTTTTAAGAAGCCTTTGATTTTGCTAGTGTGTGGGTTATGGATATGTGGGGTTACAGAAGAATAGTGCATTTAATTTATTGTGGCTTCACATTTGTTTTGCAGTCTAGGTGATTGTTTATTTGGATTAGCAATACAAAACACCCCAAGAACATGCATTTAGATGAAATATTGATTATTGGTTTTATATTATGCTATAAGTTTAGATTTGCTTAGATTATGAGTAGCCTAGATTTAAAGATTACCTCTTTAATTCCAATCACAAGGTCTTATTACTGACAATTAAAGATTAACATTCGTTATGTCATATTATAACTTATTACTTGTATAGGCTACCAATGCTGATTTTGCTCATATTGTTCATTGGTGATGTTTTGAGAAATTTGTCTCTATCATTACAATACATTATATATATATATATATATATATATATATATATATATATATATATATATATATATATATATATATATATATATATATATCTTTCATTCTTCCAGAAGTCTTGCAATATATAAATAATAACATATGAAAAAGATAAATATACCTGAGCTATGTGATGGGATGACAAATCTTTCTATGTTTCTGCACTTAGTGCAAGTGACTAACCAATAGATAGCAGATTGTAATATTTATAAAAAAAATTATCCAGTGTGATCCTATCTTCATCTTCAGATATAGGGCAGGAATCTCCGATTTAAGACTCTTCACTGATAAAAGCTACTAACTAAAAATTAATTTGGTGATATTAAATGAGTAGGCACTAGAAAGAGATATTATGCAAATACTTTCCAGCAATCATTGATTATTATAGCATACACTGGGTGATACTATTTAATGGAGATTCTGCTATTGTTTTAATAATCAATACAAAATTGTGTAAGCTAGATTTTTGTAGATTTGTTATTACACACACACACACACACACACACATATATATATATATATATATATATATATATATATAATGAGATTAACTCATTGCAACTGTTTAAATATAACTGAATAACATTCTATTGCCATAAAATGGAAACATTTAACTTTGTCCTTCATATATAAGGAAGTTTGTCTATAATGCTTATCAATTATAATAGTTGCAACTAGTTAATTTCAAAATATTATATCTAAATATTTAAGACTTTAAATTATATATATGATTTATACATATATAAAATAGCCTAGCACTATCCTGTCAATGAACATTTACATTTTAAAAGCAAAGGTTGCCCAATTATGCTTAGAGTTTATTCTTTAAATAAAATAACATTTGTAGATAATGTAAGCCTGATTTGTAAATGAGCAAATTAATTAAATTTCAGATTATATATCGCAGGTAGTTAAAAATGGGACACTTTCTCTTTCCTGTGATATGTAATTTAAACTTGTACAAATAACTTGTCAAATTAAAAAAAAGCTTGAATTAAAATGAACCCCTACATTCAGGGTTGTTTTATTTGAGGCATATGCTCTAAGCATAAATGACCACCTATGTATTAAACCATATATTGATGAGAAATCCTACGTCTATTTTATAGGGTGTAATGAGTAGTTGCTTTTGGCAATATTTATATATAGAAAGTCATGTGATAAACACCAAGTATATTTTACTTAATAAATAAATGACCATCTAATAGTCATGTTGAACTATTATCTTCTACTGTATATCGTTTATTGACCATGCCAATTATAAAAATCATTCAACTACTAATCGTAATAGATATAATGATTATTATATGACTATATTTATTCAGAATAAATAGACAATTTATTCTACATATATTATAAATTTCCGCGCCCTCGACCGCCAGTAAGAGTTTTAAAAACTTAAGTGGATCGCTTAAGCTTAGAATGTACTGACTTTGCTTATATCAGGGCTTGAATCTATTGTGTGCTTGATATTATAATCAACTATAGCATTGTATAAATTTAGTTAGCCTATCGCTGGAAAAAGACAGTCTCATTTCAAAACACCTACGATAAGACATATACGACTTATAAATGTAAATATTTTATTATAAAGCACTGAAAATGGGTAATTATTAAAAAGACAGTAGCCTGATAATGCACTATTTCTTGAATATTATAAATGTCCGCGCATTCGCCCACATTATCTGAGGTTGATTTTGTCTTTAATAATTAGAAATTTTCAGCACTTTGTAATAATAGATGTATATTACTACAATTTTATCCCATACATAATATAGGAAACATTTAATGAATTTTAAAACAAAGTATTTCCTCATTGAAAAATTAAATGTATTATCACTTTGATAAATCAAAGGTGTTTCTGAATCTAATATGCAAAAAGCAAATTAAGCAATTAAGTTCTAAATCTTCCACTTAGAAAAATATCTCTGAAACATATAATATTATCATTATTTTTACTTTCAGAGAGCAAGTAGAAATAAATGTCAAATGTAGTATAGCAATTTCATTACAAAGTTTGAGAACATGAAAATAATTCAGTGGGAAGCTGGACTAATCTAGGAGTCACTGAAAATTTCTTTCAGATTAATAAAAGCTTTAATACAAATAGTTTTCTTCAGTTTTTATGAAACAGTTATAATTATTACTCAAAGTAGCTTTTGTTATTTTATAAAGTAGTTGGAATTCTATTTATTTTCAAAATTTTGGAATATGCTACATTTTATGTTTAGAAGCAATATGATAAACACTTTTTATATACTTCAACAAAGAACTTCATTAAAAAGTTGTTTGCATACATATATAAACATTTAATAACTTTCTGTGAAGATCGAAAATAAATGAACAAATATTTTTTGCAGCTTCTATACAATATACCTCGTATGCCATTCTGAACACTAATATGGTTTCAAATATATCATTTCCTGACTGCGGGACAAAACCCATTAATAGAGTTAAACGCATTGCTGGGGGAAAAGTGGCTGAATATGCAGAAGCTCCATGGATGGTAACTTTTTTATGATTTTGTTTATTTGTCTCAAAACACACACATTTGACAGTTTGGCTTTTATTTGAGTCTTTTATACATGTTTTGTTATAAAAATACTAATAAAATTCTCTAGCATAAATAAAAAGTAAGAGAGTTTAATTTGTTTTACATCTGTATATGTAATTTGAATTAGAAAAAAGATTTAATATACATTTTGAATAAGAATTTATATAAAAAAAACAGGTACATTTTAAACATCATTAAAAAGGTTCAGATTTCTCATTTTTAAGATGTAAATTTTATTATAAAACATTATAGACCAAATACAGGATAAATGCATCTGCATGTTTAATTCAATTTCTACGAACAATAGCTTTTTTCTCTCTACATCATGTCAACAAACCTCCATATACAATTAATCTATTTCAATTGGTTATTTTTTCAAAGTCTTTTACAATGTCTTAGAAATCAGTTTAAGACTTCAATTGCCATTGATTAATATTTTGTCTAGAAATATCAATCACAGTTCAATTTGACATTTTAATTCTTTCAATGATATGAGTTATTCTTACCAAGTATGTTGTTTTTCTTCTCATTACTCCCAATGTACAATCCTCCATAAATTATTGAGTTGTGTAAAGCCCAGAATTCTCAGAGGTATCCAAGTTTCAACTTCCTAAATATGTACTCCTAAATATGTAATAAACTTCTATTAAGTACCTTATATATATATATATATATATATATATATATTTATATATTATATATATATATATATATATATATATATATATATATATATATATATATATATATATATATATATATATATATATATATATATATATATATATAGTGCTAGACTGTAAAACGTCCATACACAAGATGGCTGTAGCCAACAATTTGGCACAGCTAACTCTATTGAATTCAGTGAATAAACAATGAGAGTTGCTCTATACTAGATTCCCATCTCCTTGCTTACATAACTAACACGTGTATATTAATTATTTTGAAATAATAACACTATAAATGTATCATATTTATTGTAAACGTTCTAATACATATATGTATAAAGATTTTTGTATATTTATTTTTTATGTTTTCTTTGTGTCAAAAGAATCTTCCGTTTAAAATGTAGATTTAATTAATCTTTGTCTTTCTATTTTTTTTTTTTGTATGTAATCAGGTAGAGTAATTTTTTTAATTAATTTGTAAATTAAATTACAAGTATGTTATCTAAAGATATTTTTGAAACATAATTTATAACAAAATGTACTAAAAATAAAATTTATCTGATGCAACAGCTCGAAGGGGGATGTAAGCCATTGCAACTTTTGGACAGATAGGGATATATATAACCTATCTGTGAGGGGTAGGGGAAAGGGGAATTAGTATCATTATTTATTGGACTGAGAGAGCTGTAAGAACCTACCTGGAAGGTGTAAGACAAATTATTTTTTATTGGACTGAGAGAGCTACCCAAACCTACCTGTGAGATGTGGGGAGATTATTAGACATTTATTGTTTTGGCTCAATATGCTGCCGGATTGCAGAATATATTTTTTTTAATTCAAGAAGGAGTATGATGCACATAATGTTTTTGTTTATAGGAACTGCCGGTTATGAACAAACATAAACTTCTGTTAAATGTCTTTCCAGTGGTTTGCACAGATATTAACCAAAACCATCAACACCCATATGATGTGGAAAATCATTTAATCATACGCAGTTCAGTGATCAATCAAAAAGAAGAAAGAAAGGTTTTAGTCCATTTTAGGAATAATAAGCTTACCATGAAAGTCACCCGTATTGGTAATCTGTTTTAAATGATCCAGTAAAAAACATCCTTAGAAATGATGACCAAGTTTCATCTAATCACTTGCAAAACCATAGAGTAGAAGAACCATCACAGTGCACCTGCCTGTTCAGATATGTAATCGCCAAGATGTATGTTTTAGAGTCCCAGTGTATCCTGATTGAAGGACTCTACAAGGCAAGGAATTAAAGTGAACATCCCCATCCTTGCTGGTAGTTTAGTTGGTTCTCCCAGAAGTTTGAAGCCGGAGAGCAGGCAGATAGAGATGAGTACAACAAAAAAGAAAAATGTTTATTTTTTTTTTTGGTTTATTGTTTGTATTATTAAAGTGGATATAACAAATATAATTGTACTATATTTACTAACACATTATAAGATATAATTATTTTTTATTATATAAAATATTGTAAAATAATATTGCTTATACATAGATCTCACTCAAATCCACTAAATATAGGTTTATTTATTTTTTCTTTCTTTCATTTTATTTTTACATCTTATTTAATATTAATCATAGCAGCATCACCTCATGTAGAGTGACCTATCACCAGCCTATACACTTTTTATATAAAAAATAACATATACATAAATATAACTTTACGTACATCAATGTAAAGGTGTATATAATCTTAAAAGTTTATATGAGCAAATGGGAAAAGTTCAAGGAGTTAGATCTGTATATAACTTATTTCATTATTTTGGGGGATTTATAAAATGAAACATTCGTTGTTTTGTGCAAGGAGAGGGGAGTATAAACCACACCCATTGGCATTCATATTTGACCATTTTGTATTTTATGGCAAATAAGTTAACTTACGCATAAGTTGGAAAATGGATTTTGTTTGTTTCTTTGTTTGTTTTAATCTAAATGTAGATCTTGAATATAAGGATTTAAATATTCTTGTGTGATTATATGTAGAATCGTAAAATTGAAATAGAAAGCCATATAATTAATTTATGACTTAATATTATAATGTTTAAATTTATATGTGGTGGAGGGAAGTTTAGTTAAATAAATGGTATTATCTCATATTTTATTTGTTTATTGTATAATTTATTGTAGAATAAAGAAAAATAATAATAAAATGAAATCATCTATTTGTGATATCTGCTTACCATAGCTATAAAAGGTTATAGAAATACTCACCCAGAGTACCTGAGAAAGGAATTATATTTGAGTTAGTCATTGAGATATTATATTGGGGAGATGAATTATAATATACTTTTCACCCAGTTTTCCTTCATCGAAATAAAATGTATGTCCATGAACAGAAAAGAAATTCCTCTTTGCATACTCTCTTGATAGATAGGGAAGGAAAAATTATTTAACATTTTGTTTTCTTTTATTATGTTGGGGGTTGTGCTATGGTTTCGTCACATAGATACATTACTTTTAAAGGTATGTGAAGAGTGAAGGAAAATGTCTACAGGCAAATAGATATTGTGGTGGAAGTATAAATAGTTTGACAAAAGAAGATTTTGATTTTACTCGAAATCAAATTTCTTTCCTCTAATAATGAGTAAATTAATACTCGCCTGTATTTAACTCCGGATATTATCGAAGATTATTATCGAATTCCCATTTTAAAATGTACACATCATTTCATGCTCGTGGCATACACAGATATATAGTATCATTTTTTTAAATGGATAAGGCATATGGGATTTTAAACCAGTACAATATATATATATATATATATATATATATATATATATATATATATATATATATTGTAATGGGATGGGTGGGGGTATCAAAGTGGAATGATGAAAAGATTTGAACTGGGGTGATGAAACATCATCACCACTCCCAGTCCATTTAAAATGAAATATTTACAAAGTATCTATAAGTATAAAATATTTAAGGGGAGCATGAGATCATAAAAATCTTTGAGATCATTGAGAGATGATTCAGCTAGCTAACTCAGAAGAGCAACTAAAAGCATAATTATTTATCAACCAGCATTATAAAGTAAACATCAGTATAAGTAATACTAATACTCAAAATAAATAATCACTCATCATGAATGATCCACAATATAATAAATCAGTACAATAGAACAGACCTTCTTGTGGCTAAATTTGAACAATAAAAAATATAAATCAACAGTCAACATTGTGACTAAATTGGAAAAGGGTCTTCTGTAGACCAGGCTAACTATTGAGCCTTTGCCAACTTGGGCAATTATTTAAATGTAACTTGGATGCACTAGCTTATTGCCCATCCATTAGAATACACAATAATCAGAAATCAAAACAATAATGCTGGGACATTTAAAGCATGCTGATCACCATCAATGCTCTGGCCACTTAGTACCATTAATGTACTGGCCAACTATAAACTTAACTTTTAATTAAGACAAATAAAATGAAATATAGTGCATGAACTTTAAAGAGTATCCTCTTTTGTGCCAATCAAGATGGTGATTGATAATCTTTGGATGCCCCAAAGCACTAAGTACACAACCCCATTTATATTTTCATCCCATGTTCAAATCTAGCTTAGAGAACACAAGCTCTATTACTGTATGTGACCAAGAGATGATGGAAACAATTTTAACAATTAAATAAGTTTATTAATAACAATAAAAAAATAAGGTCTTATAGGTTAAGGGTTCTGATTTTGAATGATAAACAATAATAAAGTCATCACTCTGTAATTTACAAGATTACTACAAAATTCAAATTATTATGCCAACTGCATTATTTCTTAATTAGTTTCTATAAACACACACACACACACACATATATATATATATATAATAATAATTCAAACAAATATATTTAACACAGTATTCAAAATTAAATAATATATTCTTTACCAGAAGTACTTTCAATTGTTTCACTGACAATCTTTTTCAACTGTTAATACAAACGTACAAAAAATAAAAACTTGCATTACCCATCATTCAATCTATTCAAATTTCCCACAATTCTGTTGTCTTTATATTAGCCGATTGTTTATTCATCAAACCACCTCTATTCCTAGATATCATCATTGCCTCTTTAATTTTACGTTTTTCACTACACCTTTCAATTTGAATAATTTTTATATCTCTATTATTAAATTTAAAACCATAATTACATGTTTTATTATGATCAAATATAATTGATGGAGTATTCATATTTACTGAAGATATATTTTCTTTCTGTAAACGTTTATATAATGTCTTATGATCATTATATCGTTTTTGTAATGTACATTTGGATTCCCCTATATATTTTATTCCACAACTACATTCCAACATATATATAACAGAACTTAATTCAAACTTAGAAATCTTGGCTTTGGAGTTATTTATCATATCATTTATATTATTTGAAGAGAAAAAAGAAATTCTACACAAACCACTAAAAAGTTTATAAATTAATTTAGCTTGTTGATTAGATATAAAAGGAATAGAAATCCATTTATCACTTTTTAATTTACTTAATATTTTCTTATTATTACTCTTATTTTGATTATATTTTGTAATTGTATTATAAATAATATTCCTTCCATAACCAACATTCAACATATCAGTAATATATACATTAATATTTTCAATTTTATCACTAATAAATTTGCACAAATAATCATTTCTAAATAAAAATGACTTCAAACCAGCTAATTTATGACTCATATGAACTTTAGAATTATATGGAATATAACCTCTAATTTCCACAGGCTTTAAAATCATATTATAATCAAACACATTATTATTTCTTTTAATAAATATATCTAAAAACTTTATAGAATCTTCCTTCTCTTCATTTAACACCCATTTTACATTATTAATCATATTTAACTCATTAAACAAATTAACTATTATTTCATTATGTGCACATATAAATACATCATCAACATATCTACAATATACTTTAATTCCTTTATATTTTATCTAAGACAATATCTTAACCTCATAATTAGAAATAAAAAAATTACAAAGCTGTGATACCACTGGAAGACCCATTGGCCAACCAAAATTCATTTTATAAAAGCAATCATTAAATCTAACATATATATTATCATTCACAAATCTTAATATTTTAACAATAAAATTCCTAATATTATTATCTATAGATTTTAAAAACAAAGCTCTTTCAATAATCTCTATTGATTCAATACGATTAATTGAACCATACATTTCAGATATGTCAAGTGTACACATAACATCATTATTATCAATTTTTATATTTTTAATCCTATTAATAAAATCAAATGATGATGAAATCGTATATATATATACACACAGACATGCATTTTATAATATATGATAAAGTCATTTCAATTAAACATAAAATAATTATTACACTTGTGATTTACATAATTACTATTCAAAATTTAAATTGTTACATTAATTTACAAAATTACAAGTTACAATTCATGTTATTACTATAGTTTACATATATATATATATATATATATATATGTGTGTGTGTGTGTGTGCACAGACGCATGGAAAAAATGAATTGACATTTAATCAAAAAAAACATAATGCTGTTAATACAAAAAAATGGTAAAAAACTGACAAGTGTTTTAAGATTATTTAAATTCTTTGAGAATTTCCTGAAAGGCAAATTACACATAGCAAAACTATTATATCAATTACTTAAACATAGTAATTGATGTGAGGAATAGACCATGATTAACTTTTCAAAAAGTCTTATGAATTATTATCTTTGAATCAACATCTCATTTATTATTGCAATAACCATAAATAATAGTTAAAACAGATGCTTCTCAGTATTTTGTAAAGGCTGTTATGTCAGATTTTTGCTATAGAAATGTAAGTCCAATTACATATATATATATATATATATATATATATATATATATATATATATATATATATATATTTAGCATCTTAATAGTAACAGAAATTTCAGTAAAATATATTTATGGGCATGAATTCAAGATTTACACAGACCATTGACCTGTGTTAAAAATTTTGGGAAACCTCTAAAAAATTTCTGAACATACTAGGCAAAAAAATATTTGTTGGATTAATATATCAAAAAAATATTGATTTGAACTCATCTATGCATTTGGGTAATACTATCAAGACTTGTAAATATATATCAATTTGAGCATAAGATAACAGTCATAAATTTTATACATTTGGGATCAAATACTAAGATAATTAACTGAATACATATGGCTAGAAAGTTGACTTATGTTATAAATCCTAAGTGAAATTTATGTGAACCTATCAATATCCAAAAATTTTACCTCAATGACAGATCATATATTTATTCTGACTGAAAGCAGAAAACAAATATTAGATTTGGTATCTAAAATACATTTGATAATCATAATTATAAGTGAATTAGCATGAACATATATTTGGTGGCTTAGAATGAGCCAGGTAACTAAAGGTGTTATGCAATTTGGAGAATGTCAATGCAGAAAAACAAATATTCTTTGCAAAATCTTGGAGATTACCACAAGAAAGTCATCCTTGATAGGGAGTGCACATGTGACTTGGCAGACCATTTTAGAAATTAATTTTCTTAATTGTGATTGATTCATATTCTAAACAGATTGAATACAAAGTGTCTAAATATCACAAGTGCAGTGTATATGATCAAAGTTTTAAAATAAAATATTCACATACTATGAGATTTTTAAAACTATTGTAACTGTTGATGGACCTAGTTAGGGAGTAAAAATATTTGATATATATCAACATGACTGTATCTACCTGAGGTTGGTTGAAATAGAGTACAATAGCTAAAGCCAATGCTAAATGAAAACTGTTAAAATAATGTTAATGAAGTGTTATTTATGTAATTTATTTATTCTACTTTGAACAGTTATACACAATCTTACAGTTTTGACTGTCCGACAGTCTTTTCCAGAGCTATGATATAATGAACAAAACAAAATACATAATACTGTAAAAGTGTAAGGCATAAAATTAAAAAAAATAATCTTAAAAAGCTAAAAAACAACATAAAAAATGGCAAAACACAGTAAAACTGAAATATAAATTTAATCAAACCCAAATAAAATATTCCCGATAATATAAAATAAAATATACAGTATAAAGAAAAAATAAATATAAATAATATGTGTGTATTTCTAAATATATAATACATTTTTATGAACAACTAATAATTTAAATATATTATTCATTTTTTATTATTATTACATTTTTTTTAATCATATACTAATTACTTCTATTCCTTATAGATATAAACTTTAGTTTTATTAACGTGACCTTAATAAAATAATTAATATTTTATTTTCATATAACTCTCAGTTCAATCTTAATTTATTAAGAATATTTTTTTAAATTTTCAAATCATATAATATCCATTATTTTTTTATTTTTTACATATATATTTTAATATCTAAAAGCTACAAATATTGTAATCTTTTATCTTACCGATTTTACTTGAATTTTTTAAAAGTAAAAAAAAAAACGTTTTTTAAAAGTAATTCTTATACCCTACCCCCGTCTACTACATATTATTTAAACCAACTATATATTTAACCATTGCAACTCTTTAATATATATATATATAGACTTTAACTTTTATTACAATTATTATATAACTCTTATAAATTTTATACTATATTTTTTTCTATGTAAATTCATTTATAAGTAATTTTCTTTTTATATATTTTCTTTTTTATATTTTTAATAATGATATTTATACTAATGTCATCCTAAACTCAGAATCATTATTAAATTTTGGTTTATCTTTTAAATTAGTATTCTTCTTTTACGTGGGTTTCATTGCGTAAATTTATGTTCTATGTCCTTCATATGTATATAAATCAATGATGTAGTGTCTGACATGTGTTGTTTTAATCTTGTTTTTATACACTTTTTAGTTTGTCTCATATATTTGTTTATCAATTTCACTATTCAAACAGTGTTTGTATTTTATCATATAAAGTATACTTCATTAATTATTTCTCTATTATCATTATTATATCCTATGTATTTGTTCTCCATTCATCATCATCATCATCAACCATTATCTATCCACTGCAGGATGAAGGTCTCTCCAAGTTTAATCCATCTTCTCCGATGTTTAGATTCTCTTTTCCACAAAACCCCTGCACATTTTCTTATTTCATCCATCCATCTCACATGTGGTCTCTTTCTGGGTCTTTTACAATCTCTTGGAATCCAGTTTAAAATTTCAATTGTCCATCTATTATCATTTCTTCTAGCAATATGTCCAGCCCAACTCCATTTCAATCTTTTAATTTTTTCAATAAGGTCAGTAACACCTGTTTGTTGCCTTACCCATACATTGCGTTTTCGATCTCTTTTTGTTACTCCCAACATACATCTCTCCATACTCCTTTGAGTGGTCTGAAGTCTCTGTATTGCTCTTCTATTAAGTGTCCAAGTCTCAGATCCATAAGTAAGAAATGGTAAAACACATTTGTTAAAAACCATTCTTTTCAAACACATCGGCATATTTCCTTTTAGTATCAAGTTATTTCTACCAAAAGCACTCCAACCAAGTTTAATTCTATGATTAATTTTCTCCATTATGTTTCCATCTGTATTAATAATCTGACCTAGGTATTTGTAACTGATAACTTCTTCTAATTCTTCATAATCAATCTTTATTTTCATATTTTGAGCAAATCGATTAAACATTACTTTAGTCTTTTTAACATTTATCTTTAGACCTACTTTTCTACTTTCATCTGCTAACTCCTGCAACATTTCCTGTAGGTCTGAAGCATTATTTTCAAAAACAACTACATCATCTGCAAAATCTAAATGACTTAAATACTCTCCATTTACTTTCATTCCTTTAGTTTCCCATTTTAATCCACAACATACTTCTTGCAGCACTGCAGTAAAAAGTTTTGGAGATATGGAGTCACCTTGCCTTACACCTTTCTCAATGTTGATTTTTCCAGTATCATTATGTAATCTAATTGTTGCTGTTGCATTTTTATAAATATTCTTTAAAATATGACAATATCCTGGATCTATACCTTGATGATCCAATGCTTTAATCACTGAAGAAATGTGTATAGAATCGAATGCCTTTTTATAATCTACAAATCCAAAACATAATGACAACTCATATTCATTTGTCATTTCTATGACTTCTCTCAATACCTGGATATGATCTATTGTACTAAAACCACTTTTAAATCCAGCTTGTTCTCTTGGTTGGTGGAAATCCAAAGTTCTCTGTAGACGAGTTGTAATTATCTTGGAAAAATTTTTATATAAAACTGATAAAAGGCTGATAGGTCTGTAATTTCTAATATCTTCTTTATCACCTTTTTTAAATATTAATATTATTACTGCATTCTTCCAATCTTCCGGTACATCTTTATCATTTAGACATTTGGTATATAACTTTGCTAAAATTGTTTCTATTTCTTCACCTCCTTCTTTTAATATATCAATTATAATTCCATCATTTCCTGGAGCCTTTCCTTTCTTCATGCATTTAATTGCATGTCTCACTTCTTCATTTAAAATTCTGGGCAATTCGGAAGATGTAATAGATATAGGAGGTACTTGTTCTTTATTACTATATAATTCTTGATAAAAATCTTCTACCAATTTCATGATGTCATCTCTCTTTTTAGTAATAATTCCATCTCTTTTTCTTATTGCAGATATAAATTTCCTACCAATAACAAAATGTTGTTTAACATTCTTGAGACTTTTATTTTCTTCTACAGCTTTCCTTGCTATTTCACAGTTATACTTTCTTATATCATTTTCAACTCTTTTCCGTACCATTTTACAAAATTCGAGATATTCAATTCTTTTTAATACATCATTTTTGTATATCTTCATATTCTTTCTTTTCTTCATAAATTCTCTAGTCTCAGTAGAAATTTTATTAGTCAATTGCTGCTTTTTTCTACCAGCTATCTTTGTTACAGTTTTTAAAAGTGTATCAGTTATTTTCATATTAATTTTTATTCAAATATGAATCATGTTCAAAATCTCCTAACACTTGAAACCTATTTGTAAGTTCTAATTAACATTCATTAGAATGTTTCTGAAGATTAGGAATATCAACTGTAAATATTGTTTTTCTCAATAATTTTTGTCTCTCTAGTTTTACATTAACACGTAACTTACACCTTACTAATCGATGATCACTTCCTGTGTTAAATTTATTAAGAACATTACAATCTTGAAATATGTATTTCCTGTTAGTCAAAATATAATCCAATTCTGCTGTACCTTCATTTGGATGCTTCCATGTCCATTTCCTTTTAACATTTTTTTCAAAAAATGAATTCATAATATAAAGTTTTTCTGTTTCTGCAAACTCCACAAGTCTATGTCCTCTCTCATTTCTATTACCATAACCAAAATTACCTACAGCAATTTCATCTTTCATTTGTCTGCCAATTCTAGCATTAAAGTCTCCCATAACAATTTTAAAATGTTTACTCTGATCAAAAGCCTTTTGTACATCCATATAAAAATCTTCTACTACTTCATCACTATGAGAACTTGTTGGGGCATAAACCTGAATTATCTGCATTTGGTATCTGCTATTAAGTTGTATAACTAATCTTGCAACTCTGTCTGATACACCATCAATCTCCACAATATTGTTCTTCCACTTTTTATTTATAATGAATCCTACTCCACTTGTATTTCCAATATGTGTGCCTTTATAATAGAGTATATGTCCACTTTTTAAATCAATTGTTTCTTCACCTTTTCTTCTAACTTCACAAATTCCAATAATGATCCATTTAATATAAGACAATTCTTCTTCTAATTCTTGCAATCTTCCTTCACTTGAAAGTGATCTGCAGTTGTAAGTACCTAAACAAAAAGTCATCATCAAATGGCAGCCTGGGTCCACAATTTTTTTTTTTTATATTCATTATTCTTTTGCCTTTTTTAATAATCTTCTTTATAATTTTATTGAACTTATTGATATAATATTATTTGTGTTTATTTCTATTGAATCAGAGGCATACTGTATTTCATAGATCAACTATTTTAAAATAATGAGAAAGAAGAAAGTATATTTATAGAGATTTTAAAAAAATGTTATTTACAATTTTGGATTTTTTTAAATATATTCTAAAGATTGTTTTGAAAAAATTTTGGTTGAGATATTTATTTTCTATTGAGATTAAAATGCTTAATTCTTCCATCTAAAAGCTTGGTAGGGAGGTTATTTTTAATTAATTAAGATTAAATTAATGTTGCAAAAAGATAAGGCCCTGGTTAGATTTTGGTTTCAGTTAACATCTGGTGGGAGATAGGAAATAAGATAAAGGCTTTTTTTGTTAAATCATTCAGTTTTTTCTTCTCTTGCAAAGAAGCTTTTGGCAAGCAGTTATCTCTTTGGACAGTCTAGAATTGCTAGAAAAACCATTTTAAAAAAAGTATTTCTTATCTTTATTACCAGGGACTAGAGACAAACAATTCATAATACAGAAACTTTCAGTCTTGCAGAATAATATAAAAATTATCCCATACTAAAAACCCTTCTAAGATGAAGTTCCAAAGTTATTTCATCTTTAACATGCCATAGCTTAAAAGCTCTGAAACTTATTCGTAAATTTGTCTACATATTTTGTGATCAACTTCAAGGTTATCAACAATAAAAAAAACAAAAAAAGGAAAACAGCAGAATACACTTGCTGGAACTGAACATTACACATGCCATTGAAATGAATCACAAGAGTAAATTTAAGCATTGAAGGTATCTTAACATTATTATTATTATCCTAACAAAAGCTAATATCTCTAAGCCTCCTATTTAACAAAACCAGGGGGGAAGTAAAATGAACTTATGATTGAATGTTTTGTATAAGTTTCATTATTTTTAGTTCATTTATAATATTTTTTTATTATTATTCTTTACTATTGTGACATATGCATTGTAAATAATTTGTGATTTTATTTTCATCAGTTATAGATCTGAGAATGAGTACTGCTCATCTTTATGTTGTATTTTTTTATTTGTATTGAAAGCTTTGACATATCATGATAGGTTTCCTTTTATCTCACTTGTCCCATATTCTTTGAAATCAATTTATTTTAATGTGTGTCTGCATTGTCTGAAGACTTCTGCTCTTATGGCTGATTTATCAATTATGGTTTAAATATGTTTTCTTTCTTGCCATATAGAGTATAAGACATTTTAAATTATATTTCATATTACATATCATAATTGTTTCTATTTACTAATATCTTTAATGGTCATATAATAAATGTGAATATTTATGAGTGCTTTAGGAGGATAGGGCATCCTTGTTTTGATCTCAATGTCTTTTTCCTGGTTAAGGAATGATTGTGCCACATTGTTCATTGACTTACTTTCAAGATAACCTTTATTGAATATCTCCAATATATATATATATATATATATATATATATATATATATATTTTTTTTTTATAAAGGATATATATTGGATTTTTATGTGGCAAGTAGCAACGGGGAATAGGTCCTTAAAAAGAAAGAAAATGGAAAGGAGACAGGAATTTGTGAAGATAAATCATTGGCAGGAAAATCATGGCAATTCCTATTAAACTTAGGTGAGGAAATAAAGTGTCATTCGAGGATTTTGAGATACCATAATATTCACTTACACTCTCACTCAACTCAGTTTAATAAATTTTGTTGAAACTTTTCCTTTTTTTAGAAAACTAATATTCGTTTTGAATGTAATAAAATCTAAAAATTATTAATAATTATTTTCCTTTTGCTGATGTTTCTGATCTGTTTTTCAATTGTCTGAATAATATTTAAGATCTATTTCCCTTTCTTTGTCTAGATAGTGGTAATATATCAGACTGTTTATCTTTACTTAAATTCTGATCACCATAAATCAAATTTTGTAGGTCAACAGTGGAGTAATGGTAATCTCAGTGATAATAGGTATGAGTGTCTTTGATAAAGATTTTACTGCTGCCAATGTATGGGCTTCAAATTGTAAAACCCACATGAGATTTTGTTCAGACAGTTGAGAAATATTTCTGTAGTAAGAAGCAAAATTTAGAGTTATATCAGTTTATGCTAGTAAGGGTATGTTGTTGATGGAGCAATTTGGAGTAGGGGTTCATATTTTTAATATAGATAAATAAACAAATAGGGTTTTTTGGTTTTCTAAAAATTTGAACAAAAGGAAGAGTCGTAAATAAGAGAGTAATAAATAGTAGTAGTTAGATTATCAAAAGTAAAAAAAAAATTAAAACTGAAAATGAAGAGTTTGGAAAGTTGGATATATTGTTGTTCAACGTTTGTTTTTGAAAAATAGAATTCAGACAAGAAAATGATAGGGGAATATGGGGGTAAGAAAGCCCTAAATATTTCAAAAATCCCTTAAGTAGTATAAAAGGAAAATGGAGATACAGATGATGATAAATATGATAATGGATATTATGAAAGAAACTAGTGAAATATCACAAATTCAGAAGTCAATGATGAAAGAATTTCATGAGAGTTACTGAGAGTGGAGCCAAATTAATAAGAAATGAAACAAAATCAGCAGGCAATGCAGGAAGAGTTCAATACCAAAATAATAAAGGAAATGAAAGAATTGAGGCAAGAAATCACAAAACAAGTGGAGAAAAATCAGGAGACCATAGAACCCATAGAGAATAATCTAAGAAAATTCAAAAAATTGAGGAGGAAGCTAAAATAGTAAAGGAAGATGTGAATGAAGTCAGAAAAAAGTTTAAACTAGACAGCTTTAGGGAAGATATTGTGGAAACAAAAATAGCAGATAGGAGAAATGTATACAGAATGCATACAGATGGATAAAATAAAACAAGAACAATTAAAGGTACTGAAAAATGGTTAATCCAGGAGATAAAAAAGAGCATAGATAGTATGATGGTGGAGTTAGAGCATGCATCTCAAAACATACAAAAGAATAGGAATAATTTAAAGACAGAAATAGAGTAAATATTTACTGAAATTACAAAGAGGTCTAGAGTATAGAATAGCAGATGTAGAAAATATACATGGCTACTACACTAATGAGATCAAACAATATTGAAAAGGCACTATAGAAAATGACCATAGGAATTCAAAGAATTAAAGACAGCATGGACCAAGTAGCCAGTTTTTGAGAAAGCAATTTCTAATAGAAACATATAAAACAGAGGTAGTGAAAAGACCATTAAACCACCTAAAAACCTTAGCTAATTTATTTTCATTTCAGAACTGGCAAAAAAAGAAAATGGTATGGTTTCAAGTAGCCACCTCAGCAAAACAGCCTTGAATTAATAGTACTCATTATGGACAAAACTTCAAACCTTTGATGAATATAGATATGTGATTTTAATTATATTTTGGAGTGAAGCAAGAAAAGATGGGGATACATTAAAGAGTATCCCAAAATACTTCATTGTTAAGGGTGAAACCCAGACTTAATTTGTTTAAGACAGATTGCAAAGTTGTGATAATTGATTGTGTTTTCTCTCTCAGATGGTCAAATTATATGAACCATACATCACAATATGCCACTGATCATTCAACAAATTATATTGAGCATCAGTGGTTGATTTATAAAGAAAATGGCTAAATTGTTAACATCAATAGACTTTGGTAATCTATTCAAAGAGCCTATAAAAGGCTGGATCACAATAGTGACCAAACTTTTTTTTAAAAAAAAACAACCAGACCAAGGTCTCCAGGCAGAAAGATATGAGGTTAGATTCCCAAGAATAGTTAAGTGAGTGCTAAGTTGTAGGGGATTTTAAAATTAAAACAAGATGGAACATAGTGAAAATGTTCGGCAGGGTTTCTGTGTGTGGTTTAAATGTTTTAAAAAAATTAGAATTTTTTTTTCCTTACAAGGTGTGATGGACAGTTGAACTGGAGGCCTCTTCATTTCAAAGGTCAACAATTTTAAAATAAAGAAATATATATATATACTTATAGGGATTTTGGAAAAAAAATATTTAAAATTTTGGATTTTATTTTTTTATTGAGTATGTGTCATTATAAGCACACACACACACACACATATATATATATATATATTACACACACCTGTTTATATTTTCAATTCTAGAGTTTGTTTTTAAAAGATTTTAATTGAAATATTTTTTTCTATTAAAATTAAAAAGCCAAATTCTTCCAACTACAAACTTGGAAGGGAGGTTTTTCTAGTTAATTAAGATTTGATTAAGGTTTTTTTAAAAAAAGATAATAGCTTTGTTTAGATTTTGGTTGCATTTAAGATCTGGTGGGAGATAGAGGATAAGATAAAAGCTTTTTTTAAAGAGATCAGTTTTTTTTCAGTTTTTTTTCTTGCAAGGAAGCTTTCTGCAAGCAGTTGTTTTATTGGGCAGACTAGAATTGCAAGAAACCCATTTAAAAAAATAAAAAAAGATTATTCAGTTATTATCATTGACTTTTCAAACCAATTTTCTACAAATAGTACATATTCTTATTACCAGGAACTAGTGACCAAATAATTCATAAGACAGAAATTTCCAGCCTTGCAGAAAAAAATATCAAAGGTATGCCACGCTAAAAGGCCTTCTAAGATGAATATCAGGGTTCCAAAGTTATTTCATCTTTAACATGTGATGATTTAAAAGATTCTGTAAATTTGCCTTTATACTCCACAATCAACTTCATGGTTATCAACAACAACAAAAAACAAAAGAATGAAAAACAACAGCAGTGTACACTTGTTGAAATTGAACATTACACACACCACTGGAATGAATGTCAATGGAAAATTGAAGGCTCGAAGGTAACCCTAATAGTATTATTATCATAACCAGGGATTAAATCTCTAAGGGGAAAAGCAAAACATACTTACAATAGGAGTATTTGCATACGTTTAGTTATTGTTAGTTGATGTATTATAATATTGTTTTATTGTTATTCTTTACTATTGTGACACTTGCATTGTAAATAATTAAGTCACTATTTTATTTCCATTGATTGGGAATCTGAGAAGGTACTGAAAGTCTTTATCTTGTAATTTTTGTTATTTATTTGTATTGAAAGCTTTAGCAGAAAACAGTAGTTTTCCTTTTATCTCACCTGTCCCATATTGTTTGAAATCAATTTATTTTAATGTATGTCTGCATTTTCTGCAGACCATTGCTATTTTGGCTGAAAATTTATCATTTTATATTATGTAAATTATAATTATTCTTATATGGCAGGTAAGATCAAAAGCCATATAATAAAATGCAAGCCCTTATGAGCATTTTAAAAGCATAGAATGTTATTGTTTTGGTTCTGATGTCCTTTCCTCATTAAGGAATGATCACTCCACACAGTTCATTGGCTTCTCCAACAAGGACATATATAACAGATATTCATATGGCATGTAAGAACAAAGAATACGTCCCTAAAGAGATGGAAAATGGAAAATAGACAGAAATTTGTGTTAGATAAATCATTGGTAGGAAGATCATCACAATTTTCAATAAACTTAGGTGAGAAAAAAAAGCATATTCCAATGCTTTTGAGATACCATAATATTACTTGCACTCTCAGACAAATCAGGTTAGGGCATTTTGTTGAAACTTTTATTTTTTTACGAATATTCATTTTTGAATTTCATAAAATCTTAGAATTATTAATAATTAAGTTTCATTTGCTGATATTTGCTTCTGTGTTTTGTCCATCAACTGTATGAATAATATTTAAGATCTCTTTCTTCCTTGTGTCTAGTTGGTGGCATTTATCTTGGTCAATTCATTATCACTTAACTTCTGATCATTGTAAATCAAAATTTCTAAATGGACAGTGGCTAGTTGCACCCAAGATGGTAGGAGGTGTGAATTTCTAGTACACTATATATATATATATATGTGTGTGTGTGTGTGTGTGTGTTAAAATGACGATTTGCATGGGTTAAATATATAAAAAACCATATTTTGCAGGTTCATCCATGTTAAAAACTTTTAATATTAATAGACTGACATTTTGACTTGGTCACACAAGTCATCCACAGACTTATAAAAGTTAGAAAGATGGTTGTAGAGGCGCTACAATCACTGATTTGAGAAAAACGTTAAAGTTCCACCAAAAGCAAAAATGTTAAATTTAGGAATGTTTTTTAAAAAAATCTTTACAAATAGGAGGAAGTTTGAATATATCATCTCGCTTATTGATACAATCTGGCCTTTTAAATATCTCAATGGCTTCTCTAATTTTATGCTGGTAGAGATTATCACATCTGGATATGATCCTGATATTGGAAAAATCAATTTTATGACCTGAATCTATAACATGGAGTGAGAGTGCTGATGATGGTGAGTGTTGTTTAACTGCATTAGCATGCTCATCTTTCCTAACACTGATGTGATGATTGCTCATACCTATGTAAGAAGCTTTGCAATTTTTACATGAGATTTGATAGACAGCATAAGATTCAAGAGGGATTGAATCTTTAGGCTTGGTTATTATATTGCTGATGTTTTGATGAGTAGAAAATGCTGTATCTACATTATAGCATTTTAATATATGCCCGATACTGTCTGTAGTTCATTTTACGTATGGAACACAAATCCTAATAGCTGATTTATCATCTTTTTGTTACCTATTTTGTCTATTTTGGGCTTGAAATAAGGCTTTATTTATAAATTTGTAATTATAATGCTTTGCTAATAAAACACTGTTAATATGATTTATTTCTTCTTTCAAATGTGTCTCATCTGAAAGTTTAATTGCTCTAGTTAAAAGAGTTTTGGTTACAGAAACTGAGTTGGGTGATGATGAGAATGGAAATGTAAATATCTGTCTGTGTGTATCCTTTCTGTAAATAGAAAAAGATAAACTGTTTGGTGTTCTGGTGACTAGAACATCAAGAAAAAGGAGTTTTCCATCAGCCTCTGTCTCCATTGTGAACTTAATATGAGGATGCATATTATTTAAATGTAAGAAAAAATCATCTAATTTATTTTTTCCATGTTACCATATGACAAAAGTGTCATCTATGTATCTGTGCCAAATGAGAGATTTTAAATAATATAATATCTGACAAATCAATTGTTGCACTTCCAGCTGATAAAGGTGATAGCACACTTGTTGTGGATCATGACATTTACCATAATAAAATTGTAGATCTGCTTAATGATAAAACATATAAACTATCAAAAAGAGATCATACTACATATTTGGAAAAAACAACAAAAGCTATTATTAATAAATTGCCTATTGAAACAGAGATAAAAAATAAAATAATCCCTCCTGAAAAATCCCGTGTCTGTCCAAAATTTTATGGACTTCCAAAAATTCACAAACCTGATACCCCCCCCTCGTCTAATAGTAAGCACAATAGGTTCTCCAACTCATATTTTAGCTAGATACTTATTGAATTTCATTAAACCTACAATCCCATCTATTAAATCATATATTAAAAACTCTTTTCATTTTATTTCTGTTTTAAAAAATGTAAAAATTAATGCTAATGACATTCTGGTCAGTTTTGATGTTGTGTCTTTGTTCACAAACATACCAATTGAGGAAGCTTTAAATATAATCTCACAATGTTGCAATTTACCAGACCATATTATTGCTTTGATTAAACATTGTCTCATAAATACATATTTTGTATACAATGGACAACATTACAGACAAGTTTTTGATACTTCTATGGGCTCACCTATTTCAGGAGTAATAGCTAATTTATTCATGGAAAATATAGAAACTCATGCTTTAGAATCATCATCTTTAAAACCACACATTTAGCTCAGATACATAGATGACACTTTTGACATATAGCAACATGGAAAAAATAAATTAGATGATTTTTTTTTACATTTAAATAATATGCATCCTCATATTAAATTTACAATGGAGACATTCTGATGGAAAACTCCCTTTTCTTGATGTTCTTGTCACCAGAACACCAAAGAGTTTATCCATTTCGATTTACAGAAAGGATACACACACAGACATATATTTATATTTCCATTCTCATCATCACCCAACTCAGATAGTTTCTGTAGCCAAAACCTTTTAAATAGAACAATTAACCTTTCAGATGAGACACATATGAAAGAATAATTAAATTATATTAATAGTGTTTTATTAGCAAATAGTTATAATTACAAATTTATAAAAAAGCCTTATTTCAAGCCCAAAATAGACAAAATAGGAAACAAAAAGATGATAAATCAGCTATTAGGATTTGTGTTCCATATGTAAAAAGAACTACAGACAGTATCGGACATATATTAAAATGCTATAATATAGATAAAACATTTTCTACTCATCAAAAGATCAGCAATATAATAACCAAGCCTAAAGATTCAATCCCTCTTGAATCTCATGTTGTCTATCAAATCTCATGTAATAATTATAAAGCTTTTTACATAGGTATGAGTAATCATCACATCAGTGTTAGCAGATATGAGCATGCTAATGAAGTTAAACAACACTCATCATCATCAGCACTCTCACTCCATACTATAGATTCAGGTCATAAAATTGATTTTTCTAGTACCAGGATCATATCCAGATGTGATAATATCTACCAGTGCAAAATTAGAGAAGCCATTTAGATACAGATTGCATCAATAAGCAAGATGATACATACAAACTTCCTCCTATTTGGAAATTTTTTTTTAAAAAACATTCCTAAATTTAACATTTTTGCTATTGGTGGAACTTTAACATTTTTTTCAAATCAGTGATTGTAGCACCTCTACAACCGTCTTTCTACCTTTAATAACTCTGTGAATGACTTGTGTGACCAAGTCGAAACATCAATATATTAATATTAAACGTCTTGAACATGGATGAACCCACAATATATATATATATATATATATATATATATATATATATATATATATATATATATATATATATATATATATAAATATTACAACCATAAAGCTAAACTAGTCAATATATGATTAAAATTAGCCCAAATCCAAAATTTAAGTAGAGCAGCATAAAATAATATTAAAGCACAACCAAAGGTTTCAGTGCTACAATCAGACTTCTCAAGTGTAAAGAACTACAAAAACTATACAATATATATAATATTAACCATTACCCACAAATCCATTCAATTCCCATCCACCCTTAATATTAAAAGAATTATTAAATAGATTAATTGCTTCAGAATAATAAATTTTCAATAATAAAGATTCTTTAATTCTTCTTTTGATTTCATTTTTCTCAAAGAAGACAACCTTAGCTTCATCAAAATTAATAGTGTGGCCTGTATCTTTTTCATGGACATTTCTTATGAAGACAATGCTGGTAGGTTTTCCATTAAGAAAGGAGATAAATTCAGAGAGAAAATGGATAGTAAATTAAATAATGGTAAGTATATGTTTTTAGTAAAAGATCCAGGTAATTTGATTAAAAGAAAATTGATAGATATTATGAAGAAAATGGTTAATTTAAAATTTTTTAATAGAGTAGATTATTTAAAATGCTATCCAAATGATTTCATATCAGCTAAGATGTTTGTGAATATTAAACTCATAAAGATGGTTTATCTTTAAGATTTATTTTTTTGATTTTACAGGTAGTGTTGTAGGGGGTATTTCTAGATTCTTGAATAATTTTTTAAAACAATTTGTTGATTTTGGTCATTACACAGTTTCTTCTTCTTTTGAGGCTTTTGATAAGATTAATAATTTTAAAATGGAAAGTAAGTGGGTATTTGGCAGTTTAGATATTGAAAATATGTATCAGTCTGTTAATAGGTTAAGCAGTATTGATGTTGTTATGTCAATTTTCATTAAGAATAGATCTTTTTCAAAAAATAAAATTAAGGTAATTAAAGATTTGCTTTTGTTATTGGAATATTTTATGTATTTTACTTTTAATGGTAATTTTTATAATATTAATGAAGGGTAGATAATAGGTTATATTATTTCTCCTTTAGTATGTTCATTTTATTTTAATTATATGGAATAGGAAATTATTATTAAAAGAACTGTACTAACAACTCGGAAATCAATTAGGATATATAATTTTATTTTATTAATATTATTATTCTTTTTTCTCTCTTTTTTTAAAACCAAATTAATAACTGTAGAATTGACCCTATTATTATATTAATTAAATATAGAATTAATACAAAATTGTGTATACACATAACCAAATAAATTTAATATACAACTTTGTCAATTTTGATATTTTATTATAAGCTGGCTTAAATTGATATTAGAAAAAAATATTCTATAAATGCTTACCTAAGACTTTCCTTATTTATTACATATCATAAAAATAAATTTCATATGTAATGTGTGTGTTTTTCACTTTCATTCTGATGTTAAGCCTTGCTCTTTAATTTCCTATATTTCAAATAATTATTCATAACCTATTCTTTTGACATGGTTGTTTAAGCAGTTTTACATGCACACATTCTGTGATATGTCAACATATATGTTTAAAATGTGTTCCCTTATATTAGGGATGGATTAATACATAAATAACATATGAAAATATTATAAAAAAATATCATTGCAATCATGAGCAAAAATAAATAATATCCAGTTTCATATGCAAAAATAAATAAAATAAAAAAAAACATTATGAAGCCTATTTGGCTAGGTTGCTTATTATCACGATCAATAAATGACAATAAAAAAAACATTTTAGTTTCACAATCTATAACAATAAAAAAAATCAAAAATAATGAAATATTAAGTTTAATGATTTTAAATGATGTGTGTGTTGGTATTTCATGTAATATCAAGGATAACATAATTAATGAACAAACTCTTAATGTTTTCTGTATCAAAAGAAAACAATGCTTTCATTTTATTAAATTAAAGCTTACTTTTTATAAGTAAGAATAAAAGATTTGTTAATGAAAGTTCTTAGTTACCCAATTATTTTCACTTCTTACAAATGTTCTAGGTTTGAATTTTCAGACTGCTTGTTTCACGTATAGCTTCAAAAAGGTTGATTTGCTTATTTCTACCATTTAAAAAGAAAGTTCTTGTTGATACCTCTTAATAGATATAAATTGGTTGACTGGCTTATTTCCAATTTTTTAAAAAAAATCATTGTAGACACTTTATATGAATGTGAGGAAAACTTTAAAAAAAATTGATTCATTGCTTAATCAAACTTAGTTATAAGGCCTTTATACATTTTTCATTTTTCTCTCTTCTGTCCCCTTCTCTCTACATTCTAAGGCAATGAGCCTATAATAGACCAGGAGCCAGAAAAGAAGCATTTCAAATAGCTTGTGTGGTTGGCTTTAAACTCCATCAATCTGTTGGTTATTATCGATCAGTCTATGAGTCCATAGATAGATCAGTGAAGTAACCCTTGGATGACAGGTTTTAATGGAGCAGAAACAGTGGATTTAGCAAGGCAAATTCATTGTATTATACACAGCAAAACATAATATCATTTTATGGAATTGTCAATAACTTCTTCCAAGAAATTCAATTTTGTTCCATTTCTTTATACCAATCCTGCTGTGAATTACTTACATATATAGATGCACATCTTTTATGCTGATAACTTTAAAACAAGAGTCATGTTTCTCCTTCCTCAATTTTTTAAAAGAAAAAAAAATCAATAGCTCATACTCTTTAAAAAAATGAAAACTGTTAAGTTCCTTTGGTTTACACAAACTTAATGACTACATCTCTTTTTTAATAACAATGAAAAAGTGATCCTTAGTAATATTAATGATTGACTTTCTTTTAAAACTACATATTGTTAGATCACTCTCCTCCAAACAAAATTGAACTGACTTTAGTAATATATTAATGATTACATTTCTCTTTCTTCCGTTAACAGTAATAATAAAAACTAACTGACCTCTCTAATATTATTTCAGTTGTTTTCATATTTCGAATTTTTTTCTCCAATCAAAAAAGAAGACCACCTGCAAATCTGTTATCTTGAGATTAAAAAAATCAGAGTTTACAAGCTGGTGTTCCATCATGATTTCACAAGAAAATTAATAATCATGTTTTATTTCATCAAAGCACTTCCTCTCCCTCCTAAGATAATCTTAGATACGGATAATACAAACAATAAAGCTTGTAATTTACAGTCAAAGATTTGCATAAAGAAAATGTTTGATGTTTAAAAAAAAAACAGCTGTACTCATTCCTTCACACGTGTACCTATTTTATCAATCAATCGCTTTATACACCTTCCTTTCTTAATGTTTTATTTTACAGAAATAAAACTAAATAACTGAATATATTATTTTATAATAAAAATAAGATATTAAAATATAACTTCTTTTAACATTATATTCATTCACTATTTATTAATTTATCAACTATAAACTATACATATAATATATGTTCACATAAATCTATATATTTTTTTTCTAATTAAAGAATATATATATATATAATTATAATTGAAATAATATTTTTAAACGGTTTATAAACAATTCAAACAATCTTTAAATCCGCAGAAGTACTTTCGGTTACTTTCAAACCTGCCTCAACTGCTATTAAATTCAAAAACTAAAAGCGGAAGCAAACGATGACGTTTGCTTCCGCTTTTAGTTTTTGAATTTAATAGCAGTTGAGGCAGGTTTGAAAGTAACCGAAAGTACTTCTGCGGATTTAAAGATTGTTTGAATTGTTTATAAACCGTTTTAAAAATATTATTTCAATTATAATTACAATATTATTTTTAATTAACGGATATTTTTATTTATTATATATATATATA
>JAQFVV010000409.1:489112-576580 GCA_028023455.1 Epiperipatus broadwayi | reverse complement strand
TCCCGTTATAATATAAATATATATATATATATATATATATATATATATGTGAGAAATTAGAACATACATATATGTACATTTGCCTCACTCCCAAACAAAAAAAATTGATAGTCTTTTATGGAACTACCTTCCCTAAACTATTAACCAACTACTTAATATATCAATTTGTTTTTACTTAATACAAATTTGATTACAGTATATTATTTATGATCATCCTCTATGAACTATTAAACAAGTATTCCTCGTGTATCATGTCTTATTGACTTCAGAACAACATGCTATTGGATTTTTATTTCCATTGATCATGGGTCTACTACTGTCAATTAGATCATTGGAGTTATTCCCAGGCCTACTTATAATTGCTTATTAGGTTTTGTAGGATAGTGTCAGCCTAACTGATTATTCACAATCCTTATAGTGGAGATTTTATAAGTATAGCTCCCCTCCCTTCTAGAATAGTTTTTCAGACATACTCTCTGTAACTCCCAAGGCATCCCCAAAGCATCCAACAGGTCTGCCACTCTCTTTGGGGAGTACACATCAGCTCCTACCATATATATATATATATATATATATATATATATATGGTATATATATATATATATATATATATATATATATATATATATATATATATATATTCCCAGGCCTTCCTATGTTTGGTTTGCTGGGTTTTGTGGGATATTGTCAACCTAACTGGTTTCTTCCAACTCTCATACTGGATATTTTATAACTATAGTTCTCTTTTCTCCTAGGATAACCTTCAGCCATACTTTCTGAGGCTCCTATTGTGTTTAACATATCCGCCACTTTTATTATAGTTGGCAGGGTACTCTCCCTTTCTTCTATGGTGGTTTTAGTCAGCTGCACCATCATTTCCTGGATGTCTTTACTTAATCCATGGCTTAACATGCCTTGTCGCTTGTTCAAATATTCAGACTTTAAATGCTTTTGAATTACAGCTGCCTTTAACTCGAAGGCATTAACTTTGCTGTAAATGTCATCTTTCCTGAAATCAATCTCATTCTGTACAGCAGCTATCTTTAATTCTAAAGATATTTCTTTAACTCAATCTCTTTCTGTTCAGCAGCTACCTTTAATTCTATGGAATTAGCTTTGCTGAAAACATCTTTCCTGAGGTCAATCTGTTCCTGTACAGTGGCTACCTTTATTTCTAAGGTATGGGTCTCACTGTAGATACCCACTTTGGGATTACTTTGTTCTTGAACAGGAGTGACCTTGTTTTCATATGGTTTGATTACAGTCACATAACTCTTGATCTTTATCATACAGATACTTGCATCTCATTTCCATTGACTTGCCGACCAGGCATTACTTATGCTTCATCCTAGGTTTTCTATTCTTTTAGTTTGTTGACTTATTTTTCGTTTCAACTCTTGTGATTGCTGACTCAGTGCTTGTTTCACTTCTTGTTTCATTTCCTTCATCTCTTGTGATTGTTGAATCATCACGTGAGCCTGATGATCAAATTTCTGATTCACCTCTCTGATTGCTGATCTATTTTATTCATTATAATTTTCAACCATTCTGGAGGGCCTTGCTTCTCTACCTCCATTACCTCAAGGGTTAATTCTTTTTCTTGCTACATCCTAATATTTTTTATACTTATTTATAAAATTATAAAATATTTATATTACTGATTTCAACTCTGCTTTATTCTGTTCTGCTCCCAGATCTCCTATACATCCTGAGCCAAACACCTTTACCCATCCACTCATATACTTCAAAATTTCCAACCACTACTTCTCAGCCATAATTCTCCCCATCCATCTATCCATATTCCCAAGTGCCTTAAAATTAACTTCCATCATCATTCATTTTTACCTATATATGATTGACAAAGTATGAGGTCATAGTCCTTATTTAAAAACCTTTATTTAAGAATAAGCTATCTCTGTATCAGTGTGCCCTGTTTATGCCATCATTTATCTAGTTTTTTAATGCTTTCATAAAATACAACTCTATCTATCCCCAATTTAACAAATTAAGTCAAAACAATTTATATAATACACAGGCCTATATTTCTAATAAAGTTCATACCCTAGTTATATATACTCATCCATCCTTCTAGAGTCTGACAGATATTGACAGCCAAAAGAATGATTAGCAATTTACCGTCATAAGATAGATAAAAGAATTCCAATCACTGCACTTAAAGCATACAATGCTTCATGAACACTCAGATGATCACCCCAATTTAAACACTCTAAGCTACTACAACCCATAATAGTTTATTGCAAACACTGTTCATTGATCTGCTTACTTCCAAGTCATAGGGGTTATTATTCATAAAATACTGCCTTGCTTATCTTTCAAGTCTTAGAGGCAATTATTATAAATCAGTAAAAAAATACTGCCTTGCTCTCTCTGGAGTCTTAGAGGCGAAATATTATGTATCAGAAAAAACTATGCCTTGCTCTCTTTGGAGTCTTAGAGGCAAAATCATGGCAGGCCTAATGTTAACTGCTTCATGATAAATAATAACTGATATTATAATCTGGGTTGGAGCAGTGAATGAGATCAATCAATCAAAAGTGGCATGAACACACTACATCCTTAAGGCAATGACAATAATTCTCCATCCATCATCAAAATTGCAAAATAACCAACCAAACTCCAACAATCAAATATCCAATCCAACCTCCAAAACCATAGATTTTCGATAACACAAACTTTTCAAATATGAACAAAATTATTATTCTACAATTCAACGCTATTATAGCAGCAATGCTATATTTCACTGATAAGCAAAATATTTATAAAACAGTGCTATTAACTTTAACACTTATTATACGTTGTGATATCTAAATATTTTAAAATTGAAACCAAGCTGTTTAATGGCTGTATTCATTTATCATCATCAAAAATGGAATAATAGTAATCATCATCATGAGGCCAAAATATTTATATATAACAATATAACAAAAATACACACAAAAAATAATTTCTTTTTTTTCTACTATACATTTGTCATCATTATATACTACACATCTCTCAGGTATGTGGTGTACTTTGAGCCCTTAACTCGCTTATTTCAAGTCCTAGTTGGCGCATCATTTGTAACAAAATTAATAATCTGCACCATTTGTACTAGTATGAATAAATAAAGATGAACTGATAAAGAAGGTTGATAAAAGGCTGTTACTTTATAACCGATTATAATCTATATATTGATGTGTGATAAAATGATAGTTGCTATAATTTAATAACTAAACACTAAACAGGATATATAATATGCTCCAGCAGTTCATCATTTGTAACCGAGTAAAATTAAATGTGAAATTAATTTACTATGTTAGCTAATTCCATTTATAATTAAATAAGGAGGACGCTAACATATAAATAAGAACATACACATATCATGCCCTATTTGGGTGTCTATTTGTAATTAATTAAATATAACATTATAGCCCATTTGCAGCTATCTTAAACATTACTTCTGTTACACTAATAATGAAATCAATAACTTATCTCATTTATCAACACATTAAATAACAAAAAGGAAAATCAAAACTGTCATCATGAAAGATTTAAAATATTTCAGTATTGGGAAGTCATTTGATCAATAAAAAATACTAGCCATTGTCATCAAATAAAATAATATTAGATGTAGCAACTGAACAAAATTACTGTGAAATCTCTGGAGTGCATTATGCTTATCTCCAATAATAGGTTCTTATAACAAAGAATCCTTCCTATTCTGCTTTCCATGTATATAACACCATTCATTGTTACATGCATACACTGGTGCTAGTTATAATAATTATAAAAAAATCATATAAAGTTAAGTTGTTAAGTTGGAGAGGGACTATTTCTCTTTTATTCAGCATAGCTAAGTACATGTGTTTTCCCATGAGCACCGCTAGATTTTTGTAAATCTAGATAAATATTATCTGTGCATAGTGTACTGAGTTCAAACTCATTTGATACATTTTTACTACACATGACTTGGATGACTAATGAACAAAAAGACGACATTCTTATATTTTATCTATGTCAATAACATTATAACATTCCAATATCACCAAATTTATATATCAAAGACTCTTATAGATATTACTAGCTCAGTTTATGTATATTGATGAACAGATGCTAAAATACTCTCATTAATGGCTTCCAAACAAACGTAGTGAAAACCATTACTTAAGTGGATGGCCATGAAATTAGTTACTTATCTTATTTATTATAATATAAAGATGCTAATGATGATGATAATAATGATGATGATACCAGCCATAGCTTTATAATAAACTCACAATGATAAATTTATTTTTCATAAACCTATAGGCACTTTTTAAAATCATCCTATGTTAAACTAGGATTTAAATATAACTTTCACTTGCATTTATATATGTTTATGGTTATTTACCAAAATACTTTTATAGTTAAAACTAGGATTCAATAATACCAGTGATGATGAATAATCATCACGGATCTCACCACATGATATTCAACTTTTTAGAAATTCCTATTTACTAAACATATTAACTATTAACCTTGGGTTTGATTGAATGATTATTATTTATCAAATCAATGATAATGGTGATCATAACTCATGTACAGGGCTATGTTTAACAGTGTTTTAATCAATAATATGATATCAATCCTTGATGAGGATGATCAAAACTCATGAGCACAACATAATTTTATCTTTCTATTATTAACCTATAATTATTAAAACTTGGTTATTATCAAGCCTAATCCCCAAATACTTAAATGTAAATCAATATTCTGTTTTGCTTAACATTTTGCAAGCACTTGCTTAATTTTTGCGAGTGCTGATGATTCCCAATATCTGCGAGTGATGATGATGATCATTTAAAACAACAGAATCAATAAAAGAAAAATATAACAATATTTTTAATAACAACTTGGAAACCAATTAAGATATATAATTATATTTTATTAATACGATTCTTATTTCTTTTCTCTTCTTTTAAAATCAAATTAATAACTGTACAATTGACTTAATTAAATATAAAATTAATACAAAATTGTATATATGCATAACCAAATAAATTTAATATACAAGTTTGTCAATTTTGATATTTTAAAATAAGCTGGCTTAAATTGATATTAGAAAAAAATATTCTATAAATGCTTACTTAAGAATTTCCTTATTTATTACATATCATAAAAATAATTTTCATATGCAATGTGTGTGTTTTTCACTTTCATTCTGATGTTAAGCCTTGCTCTTCAATTTCCTATATTTCAATTAATTATTCATAACCTATTCTTTTGACATGTTTGTTTAAGCAGTTATACACGCAAACATTCTGTGATATGTCAACATATATGTTTAAAATGTGTTCCCCTATATTAGGGATGGATTAATACATAAATCACATATAAAAATCTTATAAAAAATATCATTGCAATCTTGAGCAAAAATAAATAATATCCAGTTTCATATGCAAAAATAAATAAAATACATTATGAAATCTATTTGGTTAGGTTGCTTATTATCACAATCAATAAATGACAATAAAAAAAAATGTAGTATCACAATATATAACAATAAAAAAAAATCAAAAATAATGAAAAATTAAGTTTAATGAATTTAAATGATGTGTGTGTTGGTATTTCATGTATTATTAAGAATAACATAATTAATGAACAAACTCTTAATGTTTTCTGTATCAAAAGAAAAAAAATGCTTTGATTTTATTAAATTAAAGTTTGCTTTTTATAAGTAAGAATAAAAGATTTGTTAATGAAAGTCCATAGTTACCCAATTATTTTCACTTCTTACAAATGTTCTAGGTTTGAATTTTCAGACTGCTTGCTTCATGTATATCTTCAAAAAGGTTGATTTGATTGTTTCTAAAATTTAAAAAGAAAGTTCTTGTTGATACCTCTTAATAAATAAGAATTACTTGACTAGCTTGTTTCCAATTTTTTTAAAAAAATCATTGTAAACACTTTAGATAAATGTGAGGAAAACTTTAAAAAAATGATTCATAGCTTAATCAAACTTAGTTATAAGGCCTTTATACATTTTCCTTTTTTTCTCTTTCTTCCCCTTCTCTCTCCATTCTAAGGTAATAAGCCTGTATTAGACCAGGAGCCAGAAAAGAAGCATTTCAAATAGCTTGTGTGGTTGGCTTTAAACTCGATCATTCTGTTGGTTATTATCGACCGATCTATGAGTCCATAGATAGATCAGTGAGTTAACCCATGGATGACAGGTTTTAATGGAGCAGAAACAGTGGATTTAGCAAGGCAAATTCATTGTATTATACACAGCAAAATATATCAATATCATTTTATGGAATTGTCAATAACTTCTTCCAAGAAATTCAATTTTGTTCCATTTGTTTATGCCAATCCTGCTGTGAATTACTTACATATATATGCGCACATCTTTTATGCTGATAACTTTAAAACAAGAGTAATTTTTTCCTTCCTAAATTTTTTTAAAAAGAGAAAAAAAAATCAATAGCTCATACTCTTTAAAAAAACTGTTCAGTTCCTTTGGTTTACACAAACTTAATTACTACATCTCTTTTTTTATAACAATGAAAAACTGATCCTTAGTAATATTAATGATTGACTTTCTTTTAAAACTACATATTGTTAGATCACTCTCCTCCAAACAAAATTGAACTGACTTTAGTAATATATTAATGATTACATTTCTCTTTCTTCCTTTAACAGTAATAATAAAAACTAACTGATCTCTCTAATATTATTATTTCAGTCGTTTTCATATTTCAAATTTTTTCTCCAATCAAAAAAGAAGACCACCTGCAAATCTGTTATCTTGAGATAAAAAAAAATCAGAGTTTACAAGCTGATGTTCCATCATGATTTCATAAGAAAATTAATAATCACATTTTATTCCATCAAAGCACTTCCTCTCCCTTCCTAAGATAATCTTAGATATAGATAATACAAACAATAAAGCTTGTAATTTGCAGTCAAAGATTTGTGTAAAGAAAATGTTTGATGTTTAAAAAAAAAACAGCTGTACTCATTCTTTCACACGTGTACCTATTTTATCAATCAATCGCTTTTTATACCTTCCTTTCTTAATGTTTTATTTTAATATACCCTATATTAGAAATAAAACTAAATAACTGAATATATTAATTATTTAATAAGAAAAATAATATATTAAAATATCACTTCTTATAACATTATATTCATTCACTACTTATTAATTTATCAACTATAAAATATACATATAATATATGCACACATAAATCTCTATATTAAAAAAACATATTTTTTTCAATTAAAGAATATATATATGTGAGAAATGATAACATATATATATATATATATATATATATATATGTGAGAAATGAGAACATACATATATATATATATGAAAAACAAAACAAATTTTATATATGTAAAAATCTGCTATCGCTTGTATTAATGATCAATAGATGGAGCTTTACCAAGACCTCCAAGCAAGCGTATTTGTTTACATAAACGTCAGAGTCAATATTCACTGTCTCTTTCATTTTGCTCCACCCTCAGATCAGCTGATTTCAAGCTGATTTGCTCTCATCAGTGAAGGGATAGGAGTTAGAAACTAGACCTAAATATTAACTCCAAGCGTTTATGCAAAACGTTTCTATCAGTTTGCAAGCATGAATTTTTTAGACACCTAAATGTCTTCAAACTCAGCCTATCAAACTAGATAGCTATGTGGGTCTGATAGCAGTTAAGTTTCTCCACATAATCAAAGCTTCTGCAATCTATATCATTGCAAGAAAACTTTAAAGGTAATTTATGAAAAACAAAACAAGTTTTATATACATAAAAACCTGCTATCGCTTGGATTAATGATCAATAGATGGAGCTTTACCAAGACCTCCAAACAAGCGTATTTGTTTACATAAACGTCAGAGTCAATATTCACTGTCTCTTTATATATATCACTTTTCTTCATTCAATCACTCTGCAGTTTTATTTATCATATACTCTATTTTTTCAATACTTCTTTTAATCATAGGTATAGAAAAATTACTCTAACTGATAAGTCTTTATGTTTAATATAATCTTTTTTGAACAGTACATTATAGCCCTACATATGCTTGAATATATACAACTAATTTTGTATTTCCTACAAACGTTGGAGAACCAACTTGTTATGTTATTACCAATATTGTTTTTTTATTATAAATAATTGTTTGAATATACTATTTTTTAATCTAACACTTTCTTTTGAAACATTATATCCAGATATGAAATTGTATTTTTTTTCACGTTAATTTTATTTTATTTTTTCAATTTTATTAATATCATTAATAAACTAGTTTATTTGTGTTTGGTTTTTATTAAAAGTTATCAAATGATCATCTTCATATCTGTTAAAAACAAAGAGACATTTTTATTTTCTGTTATATTTTTATCAAACTCATTCATATATATATATATTGCTTACAATTGCACTGAAAGCTCATTCCATTAATAATTCTTCTTTTTGTTTATAAAATTCCCTATTATATTCAAAAGTTGCATTCTTACAACATAATGCCATTAAATCTACAAACATTTGAATAGTCACCAATATATGTATTTCATGCTAAATCAGCAATCATCAGTTGGTCTAGATTACTATCTTCACACATGTGTATATAATCAGTGCTCAGCTTTATATTAAGATAGCCAATTTTCTTTACATGAGGGGACAGAATGACCAATATATCAACTTGGGTAGGATGACAACCTTGGTACTAACAAGGGCTTTGAACGTTCCATCAACAGATTTTCAATGAAATGGAAGGCTGAAGAGTTGTGAGTTGGCATAGTTTGAAGCCTGTCCATTAAAGTATGAAGATTGTCTATCTTAATATAAAGCTGAGCATTGATTGTATATATGTGCTGGTTTAGCATGAAATATTTATATTGGTGATTATTTATCTTTTCAACATGTGTGTGATCAGGTGGGTCAGCAATATGAGATGGCACTGAGAGTAGTGGGTCGTGTGAAAGTCTGAGTTCAAATCCCGGCTATATTACATATATAAATGCAGGTTTAAGCTTGTACAATGTATTAAACATATGAATAGGTAATTTTATTTTTTTATAATTATCTTTAATATACATACCTATAACTAAATTTATTGCTTTTTCTGCATTTAAATTTTTATACATTAATGAAATATCCTATTACATCAATGTTAAATTTCTGTATTTATATTGTTTAAATATGTCACTAATTTCGTTTATTAAAATTTTATTATTTTTAATTATGAAATTTTCATACCCTTTAGCATATTTTTTAAAAATTTCATTTGATAACCATTTTGAAACTTCTTCTAAGTATGATCCATCAAATCAATAATTAAAATTAGTGGTATATTTTTTTTGTTAATTTTTAAAGCCCCATATTTTCTAGGTGTTGTAGATTCTTTACTCACTATTTTCTCAAATGTTAACCTATCTGCTAAATTTTATTTATAAATATATTTAATTAATGTATGTATATATTACGTCACTGTCATTCTTCTAAATTTTTTCAAATAGTTTGTCATTCAGCATAACGTTGATTTTTTCTAAATAATCTTTTTCATATATCACTAATTTATTTCCTTTGTCTGATTTTAGAAAAACTCCTTCTTCATACTTAGATTTAATATTTCTGACTTCTTTGTTTTCTATTAATTCTATATTTTCCATTATGTTTCCTTTTCTTCTATTTTCAAAAGTATTATCATTTTCTATTTTATATATCAAATTATTTATTTCTTCCTTAAATTCAACAAACAATATTTTCTCTTTATTATTTATCAATTTTGTAATATATTTGTCATCGTAATAATGAACTTCATATTTTTCTTCTATAAAATCTTGTGCTATTTTTCCCAGTGTTTCTTTTATTTCTACCATATCTTTCATAACATCATTTCCAATTGCCATGTATTTAATTCTTTTATTGAATATATATTTTTCTTCTTCTGTAAATTCCATGTTTAAAACATTCTGTATATTATCCATTCTGTCATCTGTTATAATGCATTGTTTTATTTAGTGTTCTATCGATATTTTAATTTTTTTAACATGTCTCTTATTTTCTTTCTCATTTATAATATTTCTTCTTATTTCACATAACTCTTTAAATTTATCTTCTTCACTTTATTATTTTATCTCTCGATATGAATTCTATATTATTTATTTTTTATATAAATCTTTTTATAACAATTTCTAATGTACTTCTTTAATACATTCTTTTCTATATTATTTATAAATAGTTCATTATTGGTTAGTGTTCTTCTTAATATTTCCATCTTAATGATTATCATCAAATTTTTGGGGGGGATTTTATATTATTTTTACATAATTTTATTATAATATTCCATCACACATTCATTGAAGTTACTTCTTCCATACATATTTTTTCCCTTTATATAATCCACCAAATTCTTTCCATTATATATATATATATATATATATATATATATATATTGTACCGGTCGAAATCCACCACCCCCAATGTCAAATCGGATTCAAACTCAGCTTACCAGCTCAGATAGCAGAAATCGACGGCACAGTGCTATGCGCCAAGAACTAGCTCAACGGTTGGTGAGGACTAGAGATTCCTGAGTAACACTCATATCTAAGAATTTATATACTTTGAATAATCTTATAAATCGAATCATATGTATGTTCGGGTTGCCAACACAGACAGCGAGTATTAACATTTAAATAATTATCAAAAGAATGATGAACTAAGAAACCAAGTATGTTAGAAAATCTTTAATACTAATAATAATTTGTTTTGTTCAATAAAATATAAATAGCATTAGTTACCTCTAGTCTTTAAAAGCATTTATAAATATAATCAGAGTAGCGGTCCTTATCATATGCCAATGGAAATTACGCAATATTGGAATTCTATGTCTATGCCCCCAACAAGAAAATATAAAGGTGGATAAAGGTATTTATTTAGAACGGAAATGATTGTTCTAATTTTATTACGGTGGAATATGAGATTTATCTTCACATTCGGAAATCTATTCATGAAGAGCAAAACGTATTTCAAGGCATAACTTTAATCTTTATTTGAAAACTTATTTAATTAAACATATTTGAGAATTGGTTCGACTTTAATTTAAATCACTTCATCACGAATTACGAGTACGGAGCGGGTTTTACCGGGACAAAAATGCAACGGTGCTTGACGAATTACGAGGCAGAGAGTCAAATTTAAAGATGATCGCTAGTCGATGATCGAAGTCTTATGGCGGCTTGCATTTGGCAAGTCTTACGCCCTTTGACTAATGAATCGGAAAGGAAGTACTTTCTTCCTGGAAAAATTTAAATAAGAGAATGATCACCGACCAGCCTAACGGAGCGGAAGATGGCCCTACGTCAGCAATGTTTGATGATGATGATTTGGTAGTCATCATTGAAAATAAAACCCATGTAGAATGCTCTACGTGATGACTTGACCAATTAATTAAAGTCAAACGAGCTTTAAGAAAACTATTTGAAAGTATTGGAAACTATGTTAACTATGCCTTAATATCGTGCCCTTCCTGAATATTAATATAAAATAACAAAAGTGGAATTAAAATACATTTAACCCTTTATCGACCCTTTTTGCAATAAGACATTAAAGATTATATTTGCATAAATAAATATTAGTGGAACAAGAAAATCATTTAACATTATGTGAATATATATAAATACTTATAACTTAGATAGGAGCTGGGGACATAGGTGAAAAATTGAGCTAATAATTTATTATTAGCTAAATGTAAAAATAGTAAACCTGTAATATTTTCTTTCGACTCGATGATTAATAGAACTTATCAATTTAGTTCTAATGGGCGAGAATTACTATTTGAAATTAATGTTATATTATTTGCGTGAGGCAAATGGAATCAAGGAACTCATCGAGTCGAAAGATTATTGGCATATAATTTTTAAATACGACATTAATAAAGCACACTAACATATATATATTAAACGGACCGCCAGGTAAGAAAAGAAAAAGTTTAAAGACTAGAGATTTAAAGAATTACGTTATAAATTTACAGTAGCATTTTATAAATAAAAGGTGTTACAAAGATTTTACATTAAAGAATAAAAGAGCTCTTAATAAGGAGGAGTGTAAAATAAAGTTCGAACTGGCCAGAAAGTTTAACGTTCATTATAGAAACATATATTACCCCTTCCGTGCTGGTCCTTAAGTCACACCTCCAGGTTGTTAAAACGTAGGCACCATTTGGTTGATTATTGGAATAGCATTTTAGTAGCTTTTCATGATGTTAGCAGAATGATCGATCCGGAAAAGGTTCAGCAGCTGCAGTGACGATTTCTCGGGACTTTAGGAACCGTAGCCAGATTCCTGATGTTTTAGCCGACTATCATGATGAAATACAATTATTATACGCACAGAGTTCACTGCACTACTCTACAACAAAGCTTCTTCCCCTTTTCCGACTTTTCAGGGCTATATATATATTCCAGATGCCTTAAGGCTAGCGCTCATTTTATTATCAATTAGTTGTTTTCCAATACATTCTTTCGATAAGGCCTTCAAACTAATTTTTGAATTCCTTTCCTAATTAGAAAATGAATTCTTAAAATCTGAAATGATTTTAATTAGAAATTGAATTCTTATCTTTTTTTAATTAATAAAACTTTACTGTTGTTTTTGAGAATTTTAAAGCTTATCGAAAGAATGTGGCTTTTAATCAACGAAACTTTAACAAATTATTTAAAAGTAAAAAAAAAAAACAAGTATTCCCGACGCAATGAAACTTTCGAAAATTATATATATTTAAATATTTACAAATATATACGCACAATCCACGCAATTTAATATATATAAATTCATGAATATTTTGTCATGAATTTATTTAGAGAATTGATCAAATTTAACTAAACTAATTAATTTTACTACGTATTTGAAATAAATTATTGATTATGGAAATTAGCGTGGATTGAACGTATAAAGCCCCATTGCATCGGAAATTTAAGGTTAGTATTAGAGTAAATAACATGAAGCTAGGATCAAACTCAGATCCGACTGCTTCAATATATATATATATATATATATTATAACCTACACTTCCATCACTGCTCATCTACATTACATGAGCGAAATGCCCAGGCGCCAGTTCTATTAATGAATAGAACAATATAATAAAATATATAATATAAAATTATTACTGAGACTCTATATTTAAGTTTATGTTCAGCTCAGCTCAGTGGGAGGCTATAGGCAGTTCATAAGATATATAATAATAAATGAATAAAAGAAGAAATGTTATAAAACATTCAATATAATGTAAATTCCTTTGTTAATTAATTGTATTATAAAGAATCATAATGTTTATTTGATACAGTCTATTAAAATATACTTTAAACTTAATTTCTTCCCTCATCCAAGTATAGCATATATCAGCTTGCTATAATTATATTCGTAAACAATTTTATTACTTGGCATATCACAATTTAAACATTTACTTTAATGCCAATCAAGAAATAAATAAGAAGATCTCAGGGAATTTAACAAACACAGTTGAATTAATAAACTACATTGCCCATAAGTTATAATTATAAAGTATGAGAAAAATATAATGAAACTAATTGACTAAAATATTTTACTGTGTTTCAATAATAAGATAACGACAGAGATAGGGTATTTTAATCTCATATCATCATCTAACAAATATACTGACTTGGCAACCTTTCTAATACGTTTATCAAGTGGCAAATACTCTTTATAATGTTTGGATTAAGAAATACAATATTGTCAGACACTAGCAAATTTAATAGGATAACTTTAAAATAGTGTATCTGTTTTATAATAGATTTATACAATGTGGAGATGTGGAAATGGAAATACGAATGTATACAAAAAAATAACTCACGACACAGTTGTTTTAAATTTAAAAAAAACTAAATAAATCATTTATTACAATAAACAAAATAAATTTGTGATGAACATAATATTTACAAAATAGGTCTTTGTTTTATAGACCTTTAAATTATTAAATAAATCTTTAGCATCAGTTTGGGATTCCTACTATCTAAACAAACTAATAATAAACTTAAAGATCCCGACTTGGAACACATACTTGCTTATATGTTTTATTCATACGACAATAAATAAATGAAATATTACATCATTAGCACAAAAAAAAATATAAATACTTTCGAGAGGATATTACTGTTGATTGACAATATAAATCAAACCATTTATATTTGGCTTTCAGCAAAGCAACTTTCTCTAAATGACTAAATAATCATTCTAATTCCTTATACCTTTCACACATAGCAAAATCATGTTTATTCTGATGATTTGATCATTAATTTTTATTTAAATAGATACATTGTATTTTAAAATACTTATTTCCTGTTTAAATCTTAATGTTTTATACTTTTATTAACTGAATGTAGTATATTTCCAAGCATTTATTTCTCATTTTTATATTTCAATAATTCTATACTTTATATACGCCATATTATTTAAATTACGTGTGTGTGTGTGTTCGAGCAACAATAATATAAAACATTTTTTTTTTTTTTGTAAACTCTCCATTCATTAAGAAAATATCATATAATTATTTTATTTCAAACAATGTCGTAATTCATCAATAAATATGACACTAGTACTACATCAGAATTAATCTAACAATTTATCTAGCCACATTTTAATTAACACAAAGCTATATTTTTATGATTTTACATACAACACGTTATAAAGGGAATATACATGAGGAGCAGATAAACATCTATTGAACACTTCTACCAGAATTCATCTAATTCCATATATACCTTTGGTGGAGAACATCTACCCAACACCAAGAATCCAAGAAAAAACGTCACATAACTTCCTAAGCATCATTTAATCATCTTTTAACAATAACTCCTTTACTTCTAAATACATTATTTGGTGGGGATTTTTAATTCCTCGACACAAGGGCCCTAAGAACATCACTTCAAAAATATCATTAATCATACGCATATAAAATAAACTAGGCTCTACTCATGGAAATAATTAACATATATCAAATAAGCAAGATCTTTTATCCCTATAAATATTACAACGCAATCAGATTTCTTTCTATTCTCATAGCTTCTAAAAATATTGAACCTTATAAATACATGCTGGCAGACAAATACTTACAGATAACATATCAATCTGTTCAACTCAGAAAATACGACAATGTACGAAATTGATGCATAAAATATTCACAAATTATACTTTATCAAACAAATATTATAATTGTGCAAAACAAACACACACTCGCGAATAAAAGTACATATAATATTAACCCTAAATTACACACTAAACAGGTAATATGATAATTAAATATTGCATTAAGGTATAACTTTTTAATTTAATACACTTTAGGTTACTTTTTAAGATTTAATGCTTCTAATTATTATGAACGAACTTTCTTTTATATTTAACAAACTATTTTTATTATACGTTGTTGATTCAAAAAATAATAATAATAATTCTCACTTTAAGATAATAAAATGTGCAAAATAAATGTAAACCTCTCTAATAATATATTATTAAAATTATTTCTTTCATCATCGTAAGGAAAATAATAAGACCTATTTGAACACAATCAATTTTTACAGACGTATTACTCCTTTAATTTGTACGTTTCCGGAGACGGTCTTGAAAATCAAAATAACATAGATCATAAAATAAACATAATAATAATAAAACTTCTCTATCCATCATATACATTATATATGAGTTAAGCAATAAAAAAAAATAAAACACAAAGGTTATTATTTTTGTAATTTAAACAAAAGTTCATTTGCAAAGCTTCGCTCGGGTTAATAACCAACGTAGGACACATTCCAAACCGAATTTAAACTAAATGCACTTCTGCAGTATAACTTAAAAAAAAATATAAGCGTAACTTAAATATATCCACTACTTTCAGTGTTCATAGCATATCCATTTTAGACACCAAATCATACACAAGCAATTAATTTCTCCTTTACTATACTGAAAATATACGATACTCCTCCTGCCGTTCTGGATTAAATACGCAATTGTCCTTATTATTTTGAATAGCATTCTACACTTTAAATTGTCTTTAGTAATTCCGTGATTAATAATGCTTTGTTTGATATTCTGTTTTTATTGAAGAGAACCAAAATTTACCAGCAATTTTGTCCATCAGATTCAATTTAAACAGAAGTAGTTTACATTTTATTTTCTTAATTTATAAATGCATATTAGCTTCTGATATATCCAATAAATAAATACTGTTATCTAATTATGAAGAATTTAAACATAGTATGCTCTATCAAGATAGGCACATCCTTAAGTCTATGTATAATCCTGTCAAGACATAGCATGAAAAATAATGAGAATAAAATGTATTCTATATAACAGTTCTGCATACGTTTTCCATATATCAAAAAAAAAAATGTTGCCTAATGATAAAATAATAATAGTTATGTAAATCATTCTTATTTAAAATAGCAGTTAAATGAAATAATATAGACTGCATGGTATTATACATTTTTACAAGAGCAACAGTGATGAAGAGATTAGTTTAAAATGTTTAAATTGAGAGAGAATATGTAAACTGAGTACCTCTTTAAAGTTTAGTGCTGCATATTGAAATTATCTCCTTCCATGATATATTTCTTAAAATCCGACTTCAGCAATTAACTTTAGTTTTATGAAAAATATAAGCCACTGTATGTTTTTGGCTCCAATTCCTTACAAAGCCAATTTTTACATACAGGAGAGCTTTGTTAAAAGCTCTCTCTCTAGCCGAAGTTCATTTGCAACTTGTTACTAGCTTAGTCCCACACATCTTGCTAACTCTGCTAATTACATATGCAAAAAAAAAAATCTTTACAAAAAAAAAATCATTTCTGATTTTGAGAATTAAATGACAAAACAAAAAAAAATATTAATAATAAAATAAATATATTTTACAAACTTGAAAGAAAAATGAATATTAATTAGCTATCAAATAAAAATGATTAATAATTTATTTAATTTGTAAAATAAATTATTGATTCAACAATCTATTAATCATTGGAAAGAAATATATATTTGTTAATTATTTAAGATAACTACTGTAATTTAAATATTTTCATTGTGAATGTACTATTGTTTGCTATTATTTAAAGAATGAAAATGAGATGAAACCTAAGGCAGAATCATACAGGCACACATAAATGCACTACAATCAAAATATTGAACTGTCTTAACGAAATATAATTAAAGCTGCTATTCTGTTGACACAAGGATAAGAATTAATGAATAAAGGACTGTACAAACCATTCAACTAAATATTATACTAACATAGGATAACTTTGCATTTTTCCAACAAAATATATCAATTTCATTAACAAACAACCCCCCTTCCTTACATTATATACCTCATTAACCACAATAATACTAATGAATACTTATCAAGTGGTCAATAAACTGCACAAGCAACCCACATTTAAGCTTTAAAGAATCTTATTCAAAAAATTTTAAAATTCTAAGGCTATTTCATTTTTTTTATGATACAATATAGCTATTTAATTAAGATACAAGGTATCTTAAACCCTTGTGCCCATTCAGATGGTCACATTATATATATATATATCTATATATATATATATATATATATATATATATATATATAATTCCAGATATACACGTATGTATGCTATTTCTTTCAATTTCCTTTCCTTGTGTTATTCAAATTCTTCAGAAATATTACCAAATTTATCACTTCCTTTCATTTGCTATAGCATCTTAAATAAATGCAATTTATCCATTCGACTTTGAACACTTTTTAGCAAAAAACCTTTCGTTGTACATATATGCATATTCAATTTTATGTTTTTATTGTCCAGCAGTCTTCTTCAGAGCTATGATATAATGAACAAAATAAAACCCATAAAAAGACTATTATAACATTACAAACTGCAATTATAATTTTCAAATTGCACCCCATAGTAATACTTACATAATATGTGTAATAACATTAAAGGCTAAATGGGTTAATAAGTAATAATTAAAATGATTCAACATTTAGACAATCCCAATATCACTAATGAAACAGTAACATTCGTATTCGAATCTTAAGTTTCACCTTTTTCTGTCGTCTCTCACTCACCGGTCTATCCCGCCCAAATTTAAACTTTTTGGTATCGAATTGTGTGTGTAGCAATCTTAGAAATGTATAAATATATGTAGAATTCAGCATAAACATGCACACATTTTGATCTCAAATTAAACGCAATAAATAGGGATAAAATAATATAATTTAGATTTCTTTTAGTTATATAATTTTGTATAAGTTTAATCATTTATTTTGGATTATAAAGTTTGTATTTATTGCTTTGTTTAAATTTCATTTATTAATAATTCTAAAAATATCTGATGTAATATTTAATTAAAAGTTAAATAATCTTATGTTCCCTTTTTGTTTTTGAAATTTAAAAGCATCGGTCAGTGATAGATAATAGATTAATTAAAGAAAAATTCCCCAAAATATAATGAATAAATGTAAAATGTAGACAATAGAATGGCAGCTTTCTTTAATTAAAAAAACCAACTAAATGCATTGATTATCCTCAGGGCAGATTAAATAGAACCTAAAAATATCTTTACAAAATGTGAAAGATCAAGATAAGAAAAGAGGCCATCTTAGACTTAATGGAGACATTCACTTAAACTTTAGCTTTGCTCTCGATCACTGAGAGTCTCCAAAAATAATAAAAATAATTTGTTCCTGCCAAGGTATGACCGAGTAAAGCACCTAGATTATTCTCCATCGGTAGATGGCCTATTGGATGCTGAACTTTCATTGCCCTTCATAAATTAACCATGAAGATCTGCTGCCTTAAATAAATGAAAAAGCTGCTGCTGTTGTGAAATTAAATGAAATATCTCAATACAAGAAAGAATTGCCACTCATGAACTATTTGCTACTTAACCAATGGACTCGGAAAACTTCTTATAAAACAGGTACCTGTCTGTGTTCAAACTCTCGAGTACTCTCATAATATGCTATAGCTCTTTTTCATAATACTTATCTAAATTGTAAAATGTAAAACTACCATATGTATAACTAAAACTGAATAATTAATTTAATATGTAAATTTCTCTAATAATCTAGCTTACCTCACTGTCTTTCTTGGGTGCATATTTCTCAAATCTACATTCTATCTATAGTTATTATTTACTTATTGCATGCTCATAATTATTTCAATTTTCAAAGTTTAAATCTATGATCGCTTAAAACAATGAATGCGTGTCAAATTTTCATTAATATTTACTTTCTTTAATAACTTAACTTTCCTATAAATCGACACGCATTCAATGCTTCATTTATTGTAATGCAGGGTCTACAACTTCGCAAATGGCTGACGTATTAGTTATAATAATTCCCAATATATATATATATATATATATATATATATTGTATTTATTGAATTTAATGAATAATTCTAGAAAGTCCCATTTCTTTGAGAGTCGCCAGAGTTCTTTAGTAAATGTTGATAATGTAGAGCCGAGTCAGAAATCTATTTAAATCTCACCATAACCGTTTATAAGTATACATGTGTTACGTTTTAGAGACGCGATGATCTATTCCGCCGTAAATATTCCGGATTCTTCAGGGTTGAAATTAACCCCCGTCGTCCTACACAAGCGGACATAATAAATGCTCCCGTAGGATTTGACCTGTCATGCAGCCAGCGGCAAATTGCACCACGTACCGCTTGTCCCTGGTTATGCTTATGTGACACCTTACTTTGTCGGGCCGTGGCAGAGACCAGCCTGACAGTTTTATAAATTCATTTGCGGCATTGCAGTTTCAATATACTGCCATTCCATATCGCCTTTCTAAAGCGTACCATGTGTTCCTTCACTTAATCTTATTATTCTATATATATCACTCCGCCTCTGCAGTATCTTCATAATTCACTCTCAAATAAGTGTTTGCCCTTAGTTATAAATAAATATTTTAATTAAATAAATATATGTCTTTCATTACTCTTATAACCCATACTTTAGACTCTTGCATTGCAAAGGTATAAATCCCTCCATGCATGCATTAGAAATACTCACTCAAGAATTTTAGGTAGCTAGATTATGCCTTCAAATAAATGTATTCCTTTTGTAAACATTACAGTATCGGAAATACCGCTACTGAAATCCTCAATATAAAATAATGTCTAAATAAATAAATGTATTATTTAAAACATAATCATGTCGCAAATCCCGCTACTGAAGCTGTGAGTCCATAAAATATTATTAGATTGTGTTATTAAAATGTATTAATAAATAATTTTAAACTATATGTCTGCAATTACGTTTCATTTATTCGATACCCATTCTATCTAATATTTCCTTGATTATGTAAATATGAATGCTTAATTAATATTAGTTTGATTATTGGCTAACTCGAGAATAAAATCATGAGTCTCTTGCATATCCCTGACCACCGTGCCTAAGGAAATATTTACTAATGTCGCATCAGATGCGTTGTTTCGTGGATTGTATTGTGGAACCGATAAACTATGTTCGAACTCAGTACCACGGGTGGCTTCGCTACTCGATGGAGCTGCTGTTCTGTATGGTGGTCGAATTCTGCACTATGTTTACGAGTCACACGTTTTCTGACCGTTACACTAACAATAAACAATATCACCCTGTTGTCAATGCAACCATCTCTTAAGAATAAAGCTGGAATCCCTCTGTTATTTATAGTCCAATATAATTATATAGACTCTAAAGATTCCAACTTAACCAAAAAGAATGAAAATATTGATATAAGAAATTTTAAATAAACCTTTTCATACAGATAAATATAACTTATTCTGAATGCAGACTAATAAATAGTCAATTATAACATTACAAACTGCAGCTATATGTAACAATAAAACTAATAAATATAATATTAATTAACTATTATATATAGTCTTTCAATCTGAAGAAGTACTTTTGGTTAATTTTTTAATGCTTCCCCCCCCCCATAAATCAAAACAACTAAATGAAAAAAACAATCCCCCCCAAAACCCCCTTTCCCAAAAATTAAAAAAGAATGTGTAAATTAAAAACATATCAAAAGAAAAATCAAGGAAGTAATTTTAATAAATAAAAATAAAGTGAATATAATTAATGGACAAGATGCTAATGTTAAAATTCAAGATTTATGAGATTTGAGTTGATGACAATGGCTTCTACTTTATTTTTTAAATTTAACAGCAGTTGAAGAGGGTTGTGAATCAACTGAAAGTACTTATAAAGATTGAAAGACTATATAATAATTAATTACTATTATATTTATTACTTTTATTGTTATTACAATATTTTTTTTAATTAACGGACATTTTATTGGATAATATATATATATTAGAAAAAAGTGTAATAATCCTGACAAAAATCTGTATTTTATAGGTCTCAGTTCAAGTATATGGTATGCATTTCTGTGGTGGAGCTATAATAAATGACCAGTGGATTCTTACAGCAGCCCATTGTTTTACAAAGTAAATCAGAAAATAATTTTTCTTATTTTATGTTTTTATAAAAAGATATAATATTATCAAAGCTTTAAATATGTATTTACCTTATTAAATATTTGTTTTAATTATATGTGATAAAGCATATTTTTAAAGAAATCACAATGGATATACTCTACTAGAAGGCCATAAAATTTTCAGTAGCAATTCATTATATATCCTCCACCATTTTGGAGATCAGAAGACTGTCAAAATCACCACTGACATAATGAAGCAATAAAGAATGTTAGATAATCCTGCCATTTTTCTTTAACAAAGTTTTCCAATACAATTTTCAATTCATATAAAAATTGAATTTTTAAACAAAAACCTCATAGAAATTTCATAGAAATAAGCATAATGATTTTGAAATGATAAAAGAAATTACATGACCAAAGATATGTTCAAAATTAATTATCAAAAAACAATATTTAGAAAATATTAGCAATTATAAATGATCAAAAAATTATGTGATCAAAGCAAAAGAAAATCAAATAACTATGCAAATCAAATATCAAAAATATTAGTAATTAAAAAATGACCAAAAAATTAATGTAATCACATAATCAACAGAGGAATATCTAACAATTCTAGAATTTTTATATTTACCAATTTTGTTTATTACAAAATAACCCCTGACCCTAAGACAATGTTATCATGCAACCAAAAAAAAATTACGGAATCAAGTGACCCAAAAAATCAAATAGTATTGAAAATATTAATAATTAGATGAGAAAAAGTATGAGCCTAATTATGTAACAAAAATAATTAAATAAATACATCTATAAATCAAATATCAAAAAATATTAATCATTAGGAAATGATTAATAAATTAGTCCAATAATGTTATGAAAAAATAAACAAATAAAATCACTATCTTTTAAAAAAAGTAAAACAATATTAATGTATTTTATTTTCATGATGTGCTGTCATTAATGTAAATATGACAATCAAAAATGTTGCAAATACTAATGCAATCAATAATATGCTTAAATTATTTTAATATTAAATCAATCAATCTATTTTATGTAAATATTAAAATCAAAATACTATATATATATGACAATAGATGGCGTTATACCAAAAACACCTTCAAACGTTTGTTTACATAAACGTCAGAGCGAGTATTTCACTATCTTTAACTTAATTTCCACCTTCAGATCATGATTTCAAGCTATTTGCTATCGTCAGTGAAGGACAGGATTAAGAAACTAGATCGAAAACACAAACTCTGAGCATTTAAGAAACAGTTTCTATAAATGCTTGAAGGTGTTTTTGGTATAACGCCATCTATTGTCATAAATACAACCGTATGCAAGTTTTTAACTTGTGTTTTTTGTTTTTCATAAATGTACCTTTGAGGTCTTTCTTGCAATGATATATATTGCAGAGACTTCTACTATGTGGTGATGCTGAACTGATATCAGACCCATGTAGCTATCTGGCATGCGATCCTGAGTTTGAAGACATTACGTGTCTAAAAGATTCACGCTTGCAAGCTGAATAGAAACTGTTTCTTAAACGCTCAGATTTTGTGTTTTAGATCTAGTTTCTTAATACTGTCCTTCACTGACAATAGCAAATAGCTTGAAATCATGATCTGAAGGTGGAAATTAAGTTAGACATAGTGAAATACTCGCTCTGACGTTTATGTAAACAAACGCTTGAAAGTGTTTTTGGTATCACGCCATCTATTGTCATAAATACAAGCGTATGCAAGTTTTTAACTTGTGTTTTTTGTTTTTCATATACATATATTATATCACATAAAATAAAAAAATTAAAATCAATTTTTAAAGTTTAATGAAGTATTTTCCCAATCAATAAATGACATATTTGATACATCATCAAAGATTTAATTATGACACAAATATTACTAATGAATGCTAGCCATATATAATATTAATAAGTAAACCTATAATATAAAGTTACACACATTAAAAAAATAAAATATATATTTTGTTATGTCAATGGTATTCAAGTTTGTAACCTGCTCCATATTCGAGACTAAGAAATATTCACTTGGGTTATCTATTTGGCTTAAAAAATTAAAACAAAATCTTTAAGTCATTTACAACTTTAAAGAAGTACACATACATGAGTTAAAATTCTAAAATAATTATCCTGGAAATTACTCTGAATATTCTCATTGATCAATACATAGACATAATATTACAAATTAATACTTGAGAAAAAAGGAATAGAAATGCTTTCAGGCTTGTTATCATTATTTGAGGTGTTTCAAAGGTTGGACATCTAAATGTACAACGGAGAAAAAATGTTTTTTTTTTCCATTTTTAAACAATATTACAGTGGGAGTTTCTTAACAAAAACTATAAATGTTGTTTGCTTGTTAATTGAGTTTGGGTTTTGTTTGATACTAATAGTAATAAATATCAGTTAATATTTTTTGGAAAAATTTGTATTTTTTTATTTTTATTTTTTTAATATTGGTCAAGTGACTTAAATTTTTATTTGATGGAAAATAGCATTGATATTATCTTCTGATCATCTATTAAACTGACTCTTTATTTAAATATATATTTAGCTGTCTGTCTTTCACACTATCTAGTCACAAACATTTAGTGATAGATAATCAGAATTGGACATCATTGTGATTTTGTCATCACCTCATAAAATAGCAAATATTAAAATAACAAATAAATATAAAACGAATTTTCTAGAAATAATAACAGATGTTTATTACAATTAATCACAAACAAATCTATATTAAAGATCTTAATTAACAAATAAACAATATTTATGTATTTCAAAGAAAGAATAATCACACTTTATCTTTGTTTGATTGACATCATATTGTCATTTCTTTCACATTGTCCATTTAGTTACCAAACGTTTAAAGTATCTCTGGTGATGAGGACATGTGTCACTTCCCTTATTCAGGTATTTGCAGGTAAAATTATATATATGCTGATCAAAAATAATCAACAAAGTATTTTCAATGTAATTATTCTAGGGATTTCACAGACGCAAATGTTCATATTACTTTAAGGTTATAAATATTTTCCAAATTTTGTTTTAATTTTTTAGTTGGATATTTATTTTATCACTCTGAAAAAATAAGACATTAAAAGTGAATGGCAAGATAACTTCAGTAAAAAATTTTCTGTGTCCACAACAAGTAAGGTACCAGTTTGCTTGCTATTGAGTTAACATTATTTAAACATGCATAATATGATTTTATATTGTATTATTTATTAATTTTAAAATACAATAATTATGGGTAATATTTGTCAGCAATACCTTTTATGTAATTGAATATTTGACATTTAAAATATGATGCTTGTTAATTTTAATATTAAAGTATTTTTATTTGAGCCTATTTTTTATAAATGAATTTTAACTTATACATTGTTTTCTGTATTCTGCCTCTATACCATAGGGTTGTAGTTAATATATCTCTTGTAGTTGAACCCTTGATAACATTTAAAATATGATGATTGTTGATGGTGAAATTTAAATATTTGTTAAACTTTTATGTTATTTTTTTGTTTTTTTTATTTGACATAATATCAGTAGTATTTTCATTTTGATGTTTTTTTACTTTTGATAATGTGGATTAATTGTTTTTTTTTTTGTTTATTTAAATGTTAAAATACTTTAATCAGAATATTGCATATATTAGTTTTTGTAATTTTTTGGACTATTATAAATACATCAACCCAGCACATATTCATTTCCTTCTGTAATATATAAAAAGAAATATACTTTAATATTGTTTTTAATTTGATTTATTTACTTCTTGGTCACATTTTTGGGATAATTCTATTTGTCAATTTCTAATAATTAATAATTGACTTCTAGAAATCTTGAATATATTTTGATCATATGATTATGCTAATTTTTTGATCACATGATTATGCTAATTTACTAATATTTTTGATATTTAATTCTTAGTTATTATATTTTTTTTCCTTTTGGTCACATGATTACATAAAATTTTTGGTCATTTCCTAATTATTAATATTTTTGATAATTGATTTTTAGAATTGTTTGATTTTTTTCAATTGAATAAACTATTTGTTGTCATTTCCTAATTACCAATATTTACTAAATATTGTTTATTAATATTTGATTTTAATACTAATGAGGGGTTTTGGTCACATGATTTTCTTCTTTTATTGGAAATTATTTATATATGCTAATTATTGATATTGAGATTTTTTTCTAATTACACTTATTGCTATGAAATTTATGATTTCCTTTTTTTCTGATTTTTTTTTTATAAAAAATGCAGATTTTATGTGGGATGAAAAAATATTTATATGAACTTTTAATAGTACATCTGACACATTTTACCACTTAGTTTTGTTACTGCTAGTTGTGAATTTCCCCTCAGTACAAAAATGGTGGAGGTTGCATGCTATATTAGTACCAAATTTTTAAATTAGTATAGTTGTTTTTAAATATTTTGAGATTGCATACTTTTACAGTCTGGACAATAAAATCAAAATAAATTTTGGGCCAATAAATTAATACAGATTGTGAATCTGTATTTTGATGTAAATATTTCAATCTTTCTAAACTCATACTATTGAATGAATTCATTTTAAGCAAATATGCAAAAAATTAAGATATGTGTAAATGATAGCAATTTCAGACAACTGAAGGATGCTAGTTCAGCCTAAAATACATTAAGATGGTTATTTATTTTGGTGAAGGCTTTTATTTACATGATTCAAGAATAAGTGATGGAATGACATTTGTAAATTTATTAAAAAAATTCAGTTACTATTTATAAATTGTGCAAAAATTGAGATTTATATATATATTGCAGATTTTAAATTGTGAAAATTTATTTTTAATTATAGTATAAAATAACCACAATATGTCAATGGACAGTAATAAAGGAAAATAGCAAGCAGTTAAAAAGTGTACACTTTTAAATACAAAGGATTTCGATACAACAATGCTTATTGCAAATGAAGCTATCTACTTATGATAGTTTCTTAATTAATAGGCAATAAAATATAACATTTTTTAGATACTATACAATTATCTACATAAAGATATAAAATATCGTTATGATTTTTTGGGGGGAAATAAAATTGCTACATTAAATATCAGTTAATTTAAAAATTAATTTACAATTAATGTGTGCATGTATTTATATCATATCCTACTCAATAAAAACACGACTTAAATAAAAAATACAACTTGAACAAAAATTAAAAATAGCTTGGCCAAAGGACACAAATAAAATTGAAGATCGATCAAAGCATCCCAATATATATTCTTTACTATAATACTGTTTTACTAATTTTGTTAAGGCTACAAAAATTCTCATCCTTGTATATATAAATTCTGTTGGATTGATACATTATATTTATAGTACTAACTATTAGACATTTAAGCTTTGAATTAAAACTTAATGTTGTTAAGATGTGAAAAAATTAAAGTATCGTTTATGTATGGAAATGCAGGTTTTCCAAATCCTACATTGCTAAACTGGATATTAATATTTCTATCCATGTTTAATTTTTTTCTCATGTGTCATAGCATCAGCAGGAAATGAACCCGCTAACCCAGGACAACTGCTTGTAAAGCAGGCATTGCTGACATCTTGATCACCAATGCTTAAATTGTCTTTACATTTAATAAAATAAGGCAAATAATACATTTTGAATGTGCTGATTTTATGTGTAGTTAAAGTAAAATGACAGGTTCAATATTTTAGAGTATTTTGATTTCAGATTTTCATATACCAAATATAGAAGAGTTTATTCCAGTTTTAATTTTCAAATTATCTGGAAAGGAAAATTTTGATAGCCTCCTTGGGGATGGAAATTAATTGTACAACCATTAATTAATTACCCAATACTAAAATTTTCTTTAGATGACTTTTACTTTATAATATATTATAAAAAACTAGGTGATTTGGTTTTGTATTAACATTCCTCAGAGATTTAAAAGCACTTACAGTAAATACACAACTCAGGGTATAAAAAAACTAATATTAAAGACAAAGTCAAGACTCTACATATGTGAGGGAGGTTGACTTAGAATTGTATTTTATTATATTTATAATAACCATATTTAATCCTAATCAGTAAAATAGAATGAATTTCTTTTGTTAGATGTATAACATCATTACTGAACGTTAACAATCCCATTCTTAATAAATAACAGCAAAAGTCAGAAACCAGTCTCACAATAAAAATTTGAATAGACTGCCAAGTGAAAATTAGTTGTTGATAAAACTTGTTACATAAAGCACTAAATAAACACACTTTTATCTTACAATTTGTAAATTAAATTATTAAGTAATCTTCTAGTATTATTATTTAAAAAGGTTAAATAGACATAAGATTTTAATATAATGAAAAATATAATTTCTCTTATCTTTTAAATAAATCTTGTGTTAAAGATTTGCAGAGGTCCCTACTGTCAGTTTTTCAGGCGCATAGTCCTAAAGTTATAGTGTTAATATATATTACACCTGGGTCTCATTTTATGCAGTAGATAGGTTTCACAGAAAACCCACATTAAAAAAATAGCAGAAAAATAGACTTAACTTACCTTGAAAAATGGGGAATAGGTGCTGTAATTTTCGGAATTCGCATAAAAGCAAAGCAACAAGGAAAAATTAATTTAAAATTTGCATTAAAAAAATAAGCAAATAAAGTATGACTAATAAAAAATTTCAAGTATTTGAAAAAAGTTAATAAAAGACAAACTTTTTTTTACATATTTTTTTTTTAACTACAGTACTTAATTTTACATTTTTCATACATATTTTAATCATTAACATTAGTGTTCATTTGTAAACTGGTAAGAAATCATATTCGATATGATGTGATATATTGTGGCTTCTCCTTAAATGAAGTCAAGAATCTCTCAGCAATTATGTCCAGAGAAACCTGTTAGCCACTTTTTTTATTTGTGATGTGATGTACAACTAGCGCCAGTTTCAGTCTTATCTTGTGTTAATGGCTTTCTGTTTCTATATTAAAAAAATGAAATCGCAATCAAAACAAAAAGATTATACATTATCATTAGAAAGATTATTTTCAGTTTATAAAATCTTTGTTTTTTATTTTAAAAATGTATAAGATTATTTATTTCTATTATATATAACAAAATATGTTTTAAAAGTTTAAATTTTTTGAATATTCTTTGCGATATTTTTATATGTAAGTATAAATATATTATTATTACTTACTCATTAGTATAAGTAGGTTATTTACATAGAAGTTAAAATTCTAAATACAGCTACTGGCCATATTCATGTTAGCTCCTAATATAATATAATATTTTTGAAAAAAAAAGTATTTCAAGTGAAAATAAGTTATTAATAATTTAAATTTTTTTATATCTAATAAATATAGTGAAATATGAAAGATTAAAAAGAAACATGAATCACATAACTTCGAAATCACATTAAAATAATCTGCATAAAATGAGAACCAGGTGTACTTTATGTAACGATTACTCACTTTACAAATTTAATTATTACTCACTTCTTGTAGATTCATTATTATTGTTCAGATAATTAATCCAGTTCAAAACTAACATTTTAAATATGTTCATGATTTTATCTCTAATACTGCAAGGGAGTTGCAAGTTTTTTCTGACACTATAATTGGAACAATTCAAGTTTTAAGTTTCAATCACATTGATAATTATGTATTGCTTAACATTGCAAAAAAAACCTAAATTTTAAACTTGATCTTACTTTATTATATATGTGATGAAAGCTAAAAATCACAAGTCTAGTACTTATTAATGTTCCCAATTAGAAAATATTGTTACTTCGAGTTAGTTAAAAAGTAAGAATGTGTATTTTTTCCTGTTGCAAATTCAGGTTTACATAATTCTTTAGACATTATGGTTACTCGCGCTCCATCTTATTTTATATATTTGAAAAAAATAACTGACTTGTTACTTTAATATTCCTGACAACTATAAAAAACTATCTAATAATAATATAATATTGATAATAAAATATATGTCTAATCATAAGACATTTATTTTATATAGCTCTATGTTTTTATGAACTGTAATATTAGTAAGCCAATAAGCACATGTGCATTATCTTATTGGCTTACTAATTTTACAGTTTATAACTATTAATCCAATATTAGATCTAAATAATTTTACAGGAAAAATGACCTTGTTTAAAATGTTAAAATATATTAAAGTCAGAAATTAAGAATGGATAATATTATAAGAGTGAATTTTTTTTTCTGTAAATATAATTGCATCACTTTAAGTTTTAAGCCCGAGTTGCACTGATTATTATGAACTACTTAAACATTGAAAGATAATTCTAAATATTAAAGTTGTGCTAGATTTATTATATTGTTTATTACGAATATTCCGGGTTCTAGCTCAGTTAACAAATAAATAAAATGAAATATTCAGCATTAATTAAAATGATTACTAGCTCTAATTTTTTAAATACAAATACAGTTCAATTTTTAAAATGAATTATCAAATATTTACTATTTTCATGAGACATGGAGTGACAATACGGGGAACAAGATAGACTACATTGAGACATTATCCACACGATATTACCTCAATGGCATAAGAACACTATTCCCCCTTTTTAATATACCAAATAACTAACTCATAGTATTCTTACGACTTTCCGAGCTCTCTTCACTACGATTAAAATAATAATCATATCTTAATCTTCTTTATAACAAGAATCTAGCTCAATTAAATAAATGAAGTAAAATAAAACAAAATAAAATCCCAGGTTCATAAATTGTATTCTAACTGATTTAAAATTACGGTAGTAAAATATGAAAAGGGAATTTTATGTCATAATCTACTACACAGCAACTAACAATAATAAAATAATAATAACAATAATAATATAATATATAATCTTATTTCTTCCTAAAATGAAATAAATAAATACGTACGTGGTATTATTTTAATAATCTGACAACAGAATACGTGTGGCAACATTAGCATATAATTTAATGTAATATTGTGGCAACCTACTTATGACCAATAAATAATATAAAATTATGATCTTTTAATTTTAACATACCAATAAATTCTCAAAATTCTTATAACACTTTTATGTTTACCTTTTTGTGCAAAAACTATATGTCTGTTTCAATTTTAAATGTATCGTGATTTCATGCATCCATGTGGAGAAATAACAATGCGGGCACACAACTTTAAAATAAATTTAAAAAAACAAAGTTTATTAACAACATAAATAAATTAACAATATTTTTACACTATGTACATTGGATATCCCTTACTTTCATATCTCAACTTAGTTTATTAGTTTATAAAATGAAACCAAAATACTATTTATTTTTCCTAGTTAAATCTTATCTTTTTAACACTTAAGAAAATACAGTATTATTACTTGATTTATTATTATGGTTAGCTTGTTACAAAATGTATTTCTTATATGATTATCAAAAACACTTTGCATCCCTAATATTATTAAAATTATATTTTTTACAAAATTTACATTCATAGTAAAATTCTACAAAATAACAAATTTTAGTTTTATATTGGTTGTATGGAATCTTACAAAGTCAAAACATTGTTCTACATTTTGGTATTAGGTTTTTATTGTTCATTATCCGATGTTTATTAATCCTAATATTTTCATTCAAGCCTTACTTCAGATGATATAATTACAACTATTAATATACCATGCACTAGTATATGTTTATTATACCTTATTGAACTATTTTCTTAATAAATATGCAATACTTATTTTCTAAATATTATTAAAAAAAAATTCATTCAAATTTTATTATCACTTTTAAAATACTTAGTTTAGATTTCTTTTCAAAATCTTATATTCATTTCTGAATTAATTTTGCCATGTATTATATGATTCTTTCTCTCTTTATGATATTTTGGACTTTCAATTTTAAAGCTACACAATTCTATACATTCAAGCAAATAAACTATTCTTACATAAACGATAACATATCTTCAGTTCTATTTTATTCATTATTTCTTTGAAAATATCTTTCTGACCGATGCAGATTCACGAAATAAGGATAGCGAAGATAGATGCATAGGATCAAAATACAACTAGAATATTACTCGTCATAAACCTTGACAATCATGGCACAGTGAATTAAAAGACACTATAGAGGAGTGACCTTTACCTGTCTACCAACCTCTATTATAGGAACGATGCTAAAGCTATTTCTTCAGCTTTATTATAACATCAAAAGTTTAAAAATATGCAAAAAAACACTGTCCAAACTATATGTGTTCAGTCATTGGGCTTAGTTAACTATACTGAAATCACACAAAACTAAATATGATCCAAATCCTTTATTTTTCCTATTCCTTAAAAAAAAACATCATCTTGGTTCCCTCTCCACTAGTACTTCCAAGTCACTATCCGATCTTATTTCTCAATATTTTTCTATACTGTTCATCGACAAATACATATCTGCATTACTAACAATAATAAAATTCATTTATTTTAAAACTATTCCACTGTTCTATAAGAAAATCTTTTTACTACTTTCCTCGTATATTTAATCATATACAAACTATTTTAAAATATCTGAATACTTTATCACATGAAAGTTCAAAAGAATCACACATTTGTTCTGTTAAATTATATTATTAATATACTTTAAATAAATTATTGCATGCATATTCCGAATTACTCCTATCTCATATGTTAAAATGTTGTATAAAATGTGTACATATAATTTAAACTTTCACACTTCATTCTTAATCAATAGATGATCTAAAAAAAAATACATTATGCATTATGAATAAATATCAAAATTACCAAACGATCTTTATCTTCTCGATCACGTTCCGTAGGCTTCATCATCCATTTGATTTTTGTAGATATAATATTCACATTCATACACTTTATTTCAAACAATATTTCTATAATTTTATCAAGCTATTATATTTAATTTTTAATATTACTAAATTTATGTTTATATGTTTTCCCTAATCTCACATAACATTTTATATTTAAAATAAATTAGTAAAAATATTTAAACTATATTTACTGTACTTCTTCATCAAATTTCCTTGAAAACCGTTCATATTAAAGCTAAAAAAAAAAATGTTTATTATTTCTTCTTCAGTCACTTAATGTTCTATTTTAAGGTAAAACAATTATTGTTCTGTTTAATAAATATTCATAGATGACAATCCTTGGTTTTTTATCACACTTAATACAATTATTAATTATGATATTAGTTAATCCCGTAAAGAAAAACGTCTACATATTCTCTTCTAATATTTTCTGCTAATATTTTCCCGCGCGACTTTTATGATGCATCTTCTAGGTACTTTAATTTAAATATTCAATAAAAAATTTCTGTTTCCATGGATCCATTTTCATTAAGTAATTTAAATTTATATTTTCTAAATCAAGCATTTCTCCAATAAACACTTTATAATATTTTTAATTCTTCTTAGAGAAAGTTTTTTCTATTCCTTTTTTTTTTTTTTCATAAAACACAATAGCTCTTTCATATTATTCTATAACTTTTTTCTTTCTTTTAAAATTCTGGTACTATATATTTTATAATGTTTCCTTTAAAAAGATAAACATTCTTTCTTCATTATAACTTTTACATAATTTTTCTTTATAATAAACGCATCTTAATTTTTTCCATAGAGAAGAATAAAATAACTTCAGAGTAGCCTTATAGATTTGTGCATCATAAATTTTTCTGACGGCAAGTAACTTCTCTTTTAAGTTTTCCGTATAACGTCCAAATTATATTCCTCTGAGTTACAATAATAAGTTTCTGGTTGAGCATAAATAAAGCTGTATCAAGGCACTTTCCAAATATTTTTCCTTTAACAATATTTTTATATACTGTTTTCTGTAGTATTTCCATTTTCACTGTAAGGTTTTGGCTAAACTTGAATAAAATCACTGGCAAGAAAACTTTTAAAATTAGCCCTCCATGTAAAGGCAGTCAAAATATTATATGTTAAAAAAAAAACTTTTAAAATAAATACAAAATTTTAAAATTATATCACTTTTCTAGCTTACGGTCTTATTCAGCTAAAAAAATATGTTACTCCCTCCTTCACTTACACATTACTTTCTCCCGCTTCGTCTAATTCTTATATTTTGTCTGCTAAAATACCTCCGTTGATTGGTTAATGACTTTTTTTAGCGCGAACAAATTTACACATTTTAGTTTTACAATAGATTAAACATTTTTAAAATAAAGAATTTATGACGTCATGTCTTAAATATTATTTAGAATGTATTTTTTTAACTCAATTATAATTTTATCAAAATCATTTAAACTTTAAAAACAATTATTAAAATAATATTTAATATCTATTTTAATATTAATATTTAATTTATCTTGTTTTTATTTAAATAAAATATTTAATTTTTTATTAACTGTATTCAACTTTTAAACACTACCTAAATATTACATCATTTAAACATTTAAAATAACTATTTAATATTTCAACATTCATTTCAACGATAGACAGCAATTACATTTAGTTCCATAATTCACAAACTTTATTATTATATTCTAACAAGTGTGTGTGTGAAGGTATATAATATACAGTCACATGATTACTAACTTTATCAGATGATTTTTTAATTTACGTCTCGGTCTAAATTACCAAAACTGATATATTTTATAAAAAATTTGGAAAATAATTTAAAAATGTAGAACTAAATATAATTCTCACCATCATAAAGTTTATCTTAAAATATATTAGATTAAATTTGAATATTAATTATAATTATAATATTACATATAGCATTTATTTAATTTATTAGTTTTAAAATATCATACTCGAATTATTAATATACTTTTAACTATTTATAGCTGTGTTATTTTATATGGCCAGCTTTTACAACCATAAGCAAGGATATAATTAAGCTTTATTTAACTGTTTTCTTTTAAAATAATCCATTACACTTTTATATACCAGGTATTTTCAGCCTTAAATTGTACTATAAAATATAATTATCCTACTATTGTTTATATATCATACAAACATATCTTAAAATTTAAAATTTTTTAGCAATTGACCATTCTACCTTATTATGACCTATAGATAAGGGCACAATATATATATATATATATATATATATATATATATATATATATATATATATATATATATATATATATATATATATATATATATATGCGTTACATTTAAATTCTAATACATAATGTTTTGCAAATATCTAATATTGAATTAAAAACACAAATGTTCAAAATGCACAAATAATGAATTATTAATTTATTATGTTTGAATTAACTATTAAAATAAGCTTTAAAAAAATTATAGACTCGAAACAAAGATTCTAATCTTTAAATAAAGTATAAAATAAAAACCCCTTTAATAATAGCAAAGATTTTTTTAATTATAAAAAATTACAAACAGACCCTTAAGGCAAAATCACAATTAAAGAAATGATTACAAAATAGATAAGGGTTCCCGCCCAGAGAGAGAGACACAGACCTCAGTGGAAAATTTTACTTAGCCATAAACCCAAAATCTACTTGGCCACAAACTGAATTAACCAATAAAATATAAATAATGAAATATGTTTGATGAATCCATGCATTCCAGAGATAAGGTGCCCGATGACTATAAAAAGAAAAATCCAAAGGGAATAATTAGTTGGGGAGTTGGAGAATTAGAAAATTAAAATTTTAATTCTATTGTATTTGCTGAAAGTAGAAATAAAATTTTAAAAATATATTATCGCCATCAGCCAAGATGTAATCAGCTTCATCATGCTTGTTTCAGTATGGCCAGCCGAAGGCAGCTTTCATCTCCACATATTCCAGGATTGGACCATGGATCCTGTCTTCAGAAACCAGCATAAATGCTTCATACATTGTCATAAGTCTTCATAGATCTTCATGACAAAGGAATGAGCTAGGGAAAGGAAAGTATAATTTATAAAAGATAAAATGAAATATAAACTGTTAAATTAAAAATCTTAGAACTTTATCTGTCCTTAAATGAATAATAGACTTTCTCTCTCAAGCAAACCGGAACTTTATTTCTATAAACTCTTATTTAAAGTCTTAAACATAATCTCTTAAAAAAATGTATTGTATTTTTTTTATATTTTTATTCATGCTTAATTAATATCTGTTTATAATAGGGTAGGGGTTTGCGATTGCAAACTTAAATTTAAAAATAGAAACGTAAATTGTTATTTGTGCATTATTAAATTTAAAAGAAAAGTAGGTTAAATAATATTTGTAGTAAGAAAATAAGTTAAATACAATGCTCATTTTTAAATGATTTTAAAAGTGTAAGCTAAATATTTTTTATTAAATTAATAAAATGATTTAAATGTTAGTTGAGTATAGATGGCTGCTAGACTAGTTTAAGTATGTTACTTTAAAAGAGGGTTTTGATTTCGGACTATTTGTTTTGTAGATGTATTAATGCTGGTGGAGAGATATATAAACATTTATATCAATGTAATGTTAAGTGTTCTAGCACCTAGGGTGACCAGTCTACTGAATGCATGACCACAAATAGGTAGTCATACCATTGAAATGGAAGCAGACGTATTTCCTGCACCATTGACCCATTCCAGCTCTATGGATTTTGGACAATAAGCTGGCAAGATAAGACTGCTCTCCCATCCATTTTGGCACCCAACATGGGGCCTTACTTAATGTGGCCAGTATAGGAAAGACATGGCTGCTAAACATAACTAAAGAAATGGGAAAATCTCGCAAAATCTCAAAAATATTGGGCATGATTTTTTTGTTAGAGACAAGATTTAAAAAAAAAAAAAGAATTTACGATTGAGAAACTTACAAAATAAAAAAGTATAAACTTTGTTTTGTTTTTGAAGTGACGATTGTCACTACAGTAGTACTCATTTAGATTAGATTACCATGTGTGTATATTTAAAAAAGTTTACGATTGAGAATCTTTATAAATAAGAATTCTAAATTTTGTTTTGTTTTTTTGAAGTGACGTTTGTCACTACGATAATACTGATTAAGTTTATTTTGTCGTAAATACGTATTTAATAAAAAGAAAAGGCAGTATAAAAGTATAAACTGCGCAATTAATAAAAATAAAAACAGATGGTGAATCTTAATAAATAATAACTTTAAAAACTATATTTTGTTTTTGAAGTGACCTTTTGTCACTACAGTAATATTGATTTAGATTGTTTTAGCTATATATATAAGTGGTTATAGTAAAAATAAATGATAGTATACAAGCATAAACTACGTATTGTATAAAACCAAGCAGCGGACTGCAGAAATCAAGATTTTTTTTGTAAAAAGAGAAAAGGGAAAGTAGATCTTTATTAAATAAAGTAGAATTGTGAAGTTGCACGATAGGGAATTTAGCTTTTGATAGCATGAAACAGATCAGAATATTAATACTATTCGCAATCAATTTCTTTTCGTTTCGTTTTGAAAACAATCCCAATATGTGCACAATTTAATGTTAGCTTGGTTTGGATATGGTTTTATTGGTGTTTGAAGGGTGATCTTGGAATAATTTTATTATTTATAGTTAATAAATGAATGAGAGAAATATAAATCAGAAGGGATAAATAAATGATGGTAGGGATAACGGAAGCTCAGTATGGCGCGTGCTGAATTATTTTATGAAAATAAATAAATAAAGAGAATTAAGATAATCAAAGTAGCATGAAACCATAGTCTTAAGAGTTAATCAAATAAAATATAGTTAAAGTCGTATAACAAAGCAAATTTTATAATCAATTGAAAATAATACTGTATACATGGACAAGATCACAGTCCAGAATTAAAAAGTTAGATATGAGTGAGGAGCACAACAAAATAAATGACAAAAGGGCGGAAGTAAGCCAGCCTAAAATAACTGAAAGTGGTATAGAGGAAGCAATATAACCTCAAAGTGAAGAAAAACCGATGGGGAAAAATGAAAACTTAATGAAAATGATGGAGATGTTTGTAAATACTATAAGAATCAACCTTAGTCAGATGTATAATCAATTAAAAGAAAGGACAGACCAAATAGTATGAGATGTAGCTAAAATGTTTGATGACTTTAGGGAAGAAATATCCTTAGGGATTGAAACAATGTTTCAAGATGTAGAAGAAAAATGTAGGGGTCTTCATCAAATTAATAGCAATAGGTTGGAAGAAATGCAAACAAGGGAGCAAGTAATGGAAGCAGAAGGCAAGAGAATACAAGAAATAGGCAAAAAGGTTGAAAAAAGTGAAAAAAGTTATAGCAACAGGATAGAGAAATTAGAAATGCACAGAGTAGCCAGCGATGATAAAATAGGGGATCTGTGTCAGACAGTTAGCCAGATTGAACAGCAGATAGCAAAGATGGAAAGGTTTATCAATACCATGAGACTTGACCTCAACCAGATGTCAAGGGAGATAAAAAAGATGAGAATGGAAACGTCAAATGAAATAAAAAAGAGATTGGAGAGAAAGGGCAAATACCTTCAACAAAGCAATATAGAGGAGTCAGAAAAGGAGACAAAACAAGAGTACAGCCATAGCAAGGCTAAAAAGAAGAGGAGAAAGGCAAAAAAATAACAAGGAAAAAAATGTCAAATCTAGTATGTTCATGGGAAGACAGAGTACCGAACTACACTCCGCAGAACTGTCCTAAGATAACAATGTTGCTGGAAGGGATTAAGGGAACAGCCTTATTGGACTCAGGGAGTCAAATCTCTGTGATATTGGAGGAATTATACCAGCACATATTAAAAAAAATCCAGAAGTTGAGATCCTCCCATTGAAACTCACCCAAGTAACACTAGCAAATAATCGCAAAGTAAAACTTGCACTGAGACAAATCTGGCTGGAATTAAAAATCAACGGTCAAGTAACCCCCCATGTGTTTTTAACAATGAACAGTTTAATCCATGAGGTGGTGCTCAGTTCAGACTTCTTGCATAGGAGCAAATATATACTAGACTATGAAAAAGAACTTGTCATGTACAATGGCCAAGAAACCAGATTTTTACCCCTTCAGCTATATCGTGACAAACGATCATGTTGCCTTAATCAGCCTGCCCCAGATATGCTGGTAGAAATGGTGAATGAAGTGAGATTGGTCTCCGTGGAAATTAAAGAAAGAATTAAAGCTATGCTGCAGAACTATAGCGATATATTCTCAGAACATCCTGGGATTATTGAGGGTACCATCAAAGAATTAAGCTCAAACCAGGGGAACCATTCCAAGCTTGATCATACCCTATCATCATCAGTTTAAGGTGGAGGTGGAAAAGCAGTTGCAGCAGATGTTGGAGTGGGGAATTATTGAAAAATATTCTCCTTATTGCACTCCCCTAGTTATTGTAAGAAAAAAATGGAGCCATCTGGCTATGTTTAGATGCCCAGCCACTCAATAGAGCCACAATATGTGATTGTACCATCCCTCCACCCATGTATGATTTATTAATGAAGTTTAAAGGAAAGAAAGTCTTTTCAACATTTGATTTGACTGCCAGTTATTGGCAGATCGAGCTGCACCCAGCGGACCATCAGTACATAGCTTTTAGATATGGACAGCATTCTTATCAATTTAACCGAATGCCTTTTGGTTTGGTCAACAGTGGGTTTGGTTTGCTAAGATGCCTGGACAAAGTTTTGTCAGCAGAAACAAAGAAAATCATAACTATGTATGTGGATGATGTAGTTGTGGCATCCACAGCACTGGTGGAGCATCTCCAGCAGTTGGAATTATTCTTCAGAGAGTGTAGGGAAAAAGGAATTAAGATAAACATGAAGAAAAGTGTGTTCATATAAGAGAAGATTGAATTCCTGGGTCATCTGGTTAGCCATACAGGGATTAAACCTCATCCTGATAAAATAAAGGCCATCACAGAATTTCCTGTGCCTAAGACTAAATGCCAGACTTGGTCATTCTTAGGAATGTGCAATTTTTACTACAGGTTTTGTGAAAAATTTGCCGACCAATTGGAAACCTCTTTTGAAGCTGCTCAGAAAGAAATGAGGTGGAACTGGACTGCAGATCAGGAGGAAGCCTTCGAAAAGATCAAGATGAGCTTCGTAAAACAGGTTGTGCTTGCATACCCAGACTTTGGCAAACCATTTTTACTTCAAACTGACAGTAGCAGGTATGGATTGGGTGTCACCTTGTCTCAGATCCATCCAGATGGGAGAATAGGGGTGTTGTATTTCATAAGCCATTTATTGAAGGGGCCTGAGATCAATTACATGGTCACAGAGAAGGAGGCTCTAGCCATTCTATGGGCTTTCCAAAAATTTCGGCCCATGTTATTGGGATCTGAAGTGGTGGTGATCACCGACCACAAGAGTTTAGAGTTCCTCAACCATAGTTACCTCACTAATAGCTGCCTTGTGAGATGGAGTCTGTTCCTCCAGCAGTTCAATTACATGGTTCAGTACTGCAAAGAGGCTGAAAATGTAGTTGCTGATACTTTCAGTTGCCATTGCATGCCTCTACAGCAAAGGCATTTGAATGTGGACCAAGCATACATGATGAACATGACCTTATGTGTAGTTCAATCCATAGAGCATGAACTAGCTCAGATAGCTGTAGAGCAATAAGACGATGCATGTTTAAATCAAATTATAATTCAGTGCCAGGACAAAACCCTAAGAGATGATTCAATACCTGAATGGACCATGCAATGATGCACACTGGTGGAGGAAATACTGCATTATCAAGTTCAAGAAGGAAAAGATGAATGGAGGGTTGTGGTACCATTGAAGATGAGACTCTCTCATTCAATATATCCATTGCTTATACAGGCATTATGGAACCCCAAAAACAGAATATTGTCTCAGGCACTGGTTTTATTGGCCATGGATGCACCAGGATGTAATATATGTGATGAACAAGTGCAAAATATGCCAGAGGCCAAAACCACCCAACAAAAGTTATGTGAACCCATGGAGTTGATTATAACTCAAAACTCAAGGAAGATAATGGCCATTGATTTTTATGGTCCTCTGCCACCCTTCAATCGGAAAAGATACTTGTTGGTGGTGTATGACCTTTTTTCCAAATTTGTGGCCACTTATCCATTATCTAGGACTACTACATGAGAAACTATTAATGTACTGCCATCCCTGAATTTCCCACAGATCGGAAAACCTCAGACCATCCAATCAGATCATGGGACACCCTTCATATCATAAGAATAGAAACAGTGGACCAATAAACAAGGAATCAAACATATATTCACCTCCATCCGTAACCCTCAGTCAAACCCTGCGAGCAGGTTATTCGGGGGCTAGAGAGACTTTTTCATACTTATCTACCTGACAACCATAGAGGGTGGATCAAGCAGTTACCTTGAGTACTAGACTTTATTAATTGGTCCATTAGTGAAATCCACAGGATTACCTCCAATATGCTTTCGCTTCACAAAACTAGCCCCTAAGTTGTTTAAGACAAAATTACCTGAAGGTACAGGTGAAACTGTGGTCATGGAAACAGATAGAAAGGAGGCTTATGCCCGAATGCAGCACATGAGCACTATTAGAAAGAAACAGAAGGGTGTGTCAAAGCATCAATTCAAAATAGGGGATAGAGTGATGGTAAGGACTCCCCATGTAAGTATACCGGAGAAATTCTGGTTTAAAAAATTCTGTAACCTTTATGAAGGTCCATTTGAAATTGTGGAATGCAAAGGAAATAATGCATTAAGACAGAGCAAAGGATCAAGGGCACTTACGATGTGAGAGCCTTGAAACCTGTGGTATAAAATGTTAAGTTTTTGGAAAATATGATTAATAATAAAGACATTAAAATGATAAACTCCATTTAAACATCTCATGTCAGAGGGGGGTATTGTGCCAGGCATGTTTTATGTGGTTAAGCACAAGATAAGGTCAGCTAAATTAATGGTTGAAATTACATAAAAAGCCATTAAATGGGGGTGGGCATACTATTTATATAATTAAAATTTGTTATAAATTAAGAAAGATAATGTGGCTATAGCATAAACTCACACACACACACACACATATGAATAAAGCCAATGTTTAAAGGCTTAGAAATATGTATTTGCAATTTTGATTTTTGTTTTTTTTTATTTTTTTAAAAAAGAGAAAAAGATAACTCCAAAATGTATTTATAATTTTAAATGTTTTTGTTTGTTGAAGAAACAGCGTTTATTTAACAAATTGTTATTCTCTATTTATATTTTTTGAGTGTGTACAAAATGTAAAAAGGAAAATTTTAAATATTACTGTTGGTAAAAAATATTTAAGAATAATTTCAAAATCGAGGTTTTAATGGTCATTTTTCTCTTCAGTTGCATTTGAGCAAGTCATTGTCTTAAATTTAAAAAAAGCCTAAAGGCATTCTTGCTTCCTGTCCATGCTAAATTAATTTTAACAGGACAAAAAAGTTTAATTAGTCTTGTGATAATGCGTGGAGAGAGGAATGTTCAAGATATATGAAACAATTGTTTGTTAAAACAGAAAAAACTTTGATTCTGATAAGGTAATTAATCAAGAGTAAAAAAATGTTATCATTTTTTAATTGTAATCTGAATGGAGATATAAAAAAATAAAAAACTAATTGGAAATCAAATTCTTAAAACAATTAGTCAAACCAATTCAATGAGATTTAATTATTTTTTGTATATGGAGGTGTGATATCTGTTCTGAAATTGTGAAAGGGCAGTTGACTTTTGATTTTCAAAGAAGGCAATTCACCTTTGCTTTTCAAGGAAGGCAGTCTAACCTTTTTTTGTCAAAGAGAGCAATTCACATTTGCAAATCTTATTGGGAAGCTAATGCTATTTGGAAACATGCAAAGTCATGCAACTGTTTTTTAATACCTGCCCATTATTGAAATAACCTAGCAGTTAACCAGTCAGTTGATTCTGAGGGAAGCTTAACTACAACACGCCATTGAAGCCTGCAGTTAACCTAGGATCCTTAAACCAATAAAGGACAATTGATATCATTTAATATCCTGTTGAATATCTGTTCTCCAACTTAAAGATGCAACTCAAGCATTCGCTTGCAGGATCATGGAATAGAAGCTGACTTCAGTGCGTCCGTCCAGCTTCGCTCCTGCTGTCCCAATAGAATGTAAACCCCAAGATTCAAGCACCAAGGTGATGATGATCAATTCTATGAACTTATAATGCAGGCAAGTCCTGCCCTTGCCGCAGTAGATGAACATATAGCCCACTCAAAACCCATACAAGAATGCTCATCGACTTTATCGGGTACACTATTTTTTTGTGTTTATTTTATTTTAAATTTAATATCCATTTCATAACTATATATTTCATGTACATTTGTATATAAACCCACTTGTATATAACTTGTTAATTTTTCTTTATCTGTGTAATGCATATGTGTGAGTTTAGATATAATCCACAGATCACTCTGTCACATATAATTATTTGATTTATTTTCTTATTAAGAAAGAAATTTTCTTTTATTTAATTTAATTATTGCTTTATTAAGTATTTCTTTATGATAATGATTTTGTTGTATTAATAGGATTTATGTGGTGTAACATTTGTTTCATATATCTAATCGATCTGGGAATGCATTCATATTATAAATGGTATGGGTAATGGGTTAATAAAATATTTACATTATAATTCTAAAGTGACTACTGCCACAACTTTTATTTATTCTCTTTGTCATTTACTTTCTCTAACCCCATATTAATTAATTATGTGAGTTTTCAGATCCCCATTCTTTAACTGAGAAAGAATACACTAAGCTAGCAAATGGGAAATCATCTTACCGGGCTTTGAATTTCTATTTAGCATGAGGATACTTATTTATTATTTTTTTATGAATAATTATTTATTGGCACACATTCCCTAATATCATTTGAACTTGCATATCCTTTCAGGAGGAGAGTTAAATTTCCTTCTGGGAGTGGCGCGAGGGGTTGATTTAGAGTCATCCCCCAAAGGTATGTAAGAGTCAACCTTTTCATAAGTATCTTCTGTGTCCGTAACACTGTTATGGTATAGTTTTGATTCTCTTCTTACTTCGGCATGTCACCATATTTTCCCTCATGTTCGGTTTATGCACATGCTCATATCAACGGAGTAAAAGTTAACCGGTATAATATATATATATATATATATATATATGGTCACAGCTAAAACATCATGTGATTAGTTTTTATTAACATTTCCAGTTAAGAAATATTGCTATCTCAACGTAGTTAACATGTAAGGATGTATATTTTTTATTGTTCCAAATTCAGGTTTACATAATTCTTTAAACAGTATGATTTCTCTGGTTTCATCATACTTTATGAATTTGAAAAAAATAACTGGTTTGTTATTTTAATATTTCTGATGAAGGAAAAAAATTCTAATATTAATATAAAATATGGATAGCAAATTTTATAACTATTAATCCAATATCAGATCTAAATAATTACATGAAAAATGTTTTCATTTAAAATTTAAATTAAAAGATGAAATTTTGAATTTAAAAATGGATAATACAATAAATCTAGTTGTCAAATACATGCTTCAAATTTTATTCCTTATCTGACATATAACATCTATGAACTAGTTTTTGTGATGGGGATGTAAATACACTATTTGCTGGTAATCCGTGTCTGCACATATATAAATATATTTGTAGATGGCCCTTGATATAATGGTGATTATTAAATACATAGCTGCATAATTTTCAGCTTTGGAATGGCTACTTCTCTTATATGTGTGTATGCTTATAATTATGTAAATGTATTGTACATTCTAAAATAATGCACAAATCATAATAATCTTTATTAAAATTGTTGTGTCAAAGATGTGAGGATGATGTTTAATATTTGTATTTAAATTGTAGTAATATATATATATATATATATATATATATATATATATATATATATATATATATATATATATATATATATATATATATATATATATAGAGAGAGAGGAAGAGAAAAAGTTTATATATATATATATATATTTTCTGGTTTATTTATGAATAGATTACCTACACATGTCATCGCAACAATTGTGAGTGGAAAAACATATCTAATAAGGGGCAATTACTATTATATACCACGTGAATATCAAATTGAAACTGTGATTATTCATGATAATTATAATGAAAGTATAATCATGCATGGAAATAATTTTGGGAAAACTAGAGTACATTATGACATTGCCTTAATAAAATTGAAGTATAAACTTCAATTTACTGAATACGTTCAACCAGTATGCCTGTTGCCAGATGATACATTTTTCAGCAAAATAAAAACAATACTTTATGGATGGGGACAAACTCGAACATGTAAGTTAATCTAAAAGTAGTCTAAAGTTATTATATTATTTTTCAAATATAAACCACTTATTTTTACTTTTATAAATATAGCTTTTCTCACCTCTCACCATTTTAATATGCACCTTCATACAAGTTCATAATTGATAGATATGAAATATGATAAAATATCACTATAATTTATGAAAAAAATAATGAATAGAAAATTTACAAATCAATCCATTTTACATAGCTTAGGTGTTTTTTTTTTTAAAACAAAAAAACAGTTCCTTTTCTTTCAAAAATAGCAACATGATTTAAAATGCTTAACAACAGAAAGGAAATGGTAGAGAATTCATGTTACTCAGTATTCAAAAAATTATCTTAAAGGAAAAAGTAACGTTTAAATTTCTAAAATAACATCAATGGAGCAAAAAAATAATGAAAATTCAGATGAAATACCTTCTATTTGCAAAAATAAATTAATAAGTCAATGTCTTTAATTTTATAAAATAAATGGCTAACTTTAATAGAAATAACATATATTAGCTGACAAATTTTAAAAGGATGTTTTAAAATATAAAGACAAACACGTTTGGGAAAGAAGGTTACAACATTATGTTAAATTTTCTTTTTTTAATTTGTTTTAAGATTTGTTTTTCTTTTAAGAAATAAACTGGGATGAAGTAAATACATCTGTTAATGTATATCTTGTTGAGATCTCTGTTCTTCTTTATAGTTATTATCTTTACATAAATTATGCCCTCTAATTAATATTTACACATTGATAAAGGGTTTTAAACATCCATATATATTTTTATAAAAGTAAATAACGTAATGTCACGTGCCAATACATTGAACAAAGGTGACTAAAATTTTGTTTACACTAATCACAAATTTAATCTTCACACAAGTTTTTAAAATCTGTCAAATGTTAAGGATGATTATTCTAAGAATGTTCATGCATAAATAGCCAGGCTAACATAACATTAGAGGTGATCCTATTAACAAATTAACAATTATTTTAATAATGCAAAATAAATTGTATATCATTTGCATGTATGTACAGCACTAATATGGAATATGATGGATCTTTATGTAAGGATTCATCATAACAATCTTCAACAAATTTTATTTGGTATTTTGATTGACAATTATTCAATCATCAGTATTTTTAATTGGTGATGATTTTGTAAGGTTGACAATATTATGGGATAGTAACTCCATTACAACTACATGGTCTGAAGATAATATAGTGACATTCATGCTAAATATGTATAGCACAGAATTTATTCATTACACAATATTCAATATTATGTTTTGGGTATAAAAATATACTATCATTGAAAAACCATCAAAGTTTTTATTTAGAACATGTCCAAAATAGAAAAGATTTCCTTTGCTGTCAACGACACAAGCAACAAAATGCTCCCAGTTTAATGTAATACAATACACAATCAAAAACATGAACTGATTTCTCCAATATCAAACTACACTAATAATAAATCATAACATGAGTTCTTCAAGAAAAGTATGTTCACTCAATAAATTTTGAAGTAAAATTTAGGTGAACATTATTTTACCAATGATTATCATATATGTAAGTTATTTTCAGGAAATTGTAATGATTTCATGCATCATCAAACTAATAAGCAAATTAATAGAATAAAAGGTTACAATATATAAATTAAAAATGTAATTTATTGGTCAATTTTAACTCGGTCATTCTGTAATCTGATCTGACATATTAATAACAACAGTGAGTATTATTGTAATGTTAAAAAATGCAAAATAGTCTAAAAGAATAAGATTTAATTATTTTCAATATTCAACTTCAATACACAGTTATACATTGTATTTCTTGATCTATATTTTTTAAAACTTGCCTGCAATTTTGTGAAACAAATAGAGTTGTGAACTGTTGTTTTAAAAAACTAAGAGCACTACAAACAATGTGCAATATAAATAAATTTTAATATGTGCATTGTATTATTTTTCCCTCAATTTTAACTTAACAAATCATGATTTAGGACATCTTATTTTCTGTCTAGTAAGAAGTCAAATAGTGAACTGTCAATAAAGATTTTTTTTTAAAAAGGACTGAAATGTTTTATACACTATATTTATGCATAGGTCAGTGTTTTTTTATTAATAATATACTTGATTAAAACTTTGATTTACTAATTGACAGTTATTTTTTAATTTCAAATAGTATTGTTATAATTAGGGTTTTATATGCTTAAAGTTTAAGTTTATAAATTGTTATTTCCACAGGAACTCATTATAACTTGATTTTTTTTGAAATTTTTGATTTATGAAGCATAGTAAGAAATAAAATGCTCTTTCTCAATGGGGTAATGATATAATGCATTAATCTGTCATAGCTTTTTAACAAAATTTATTGGTATTTTAGACAGCTGAACAGTTTCATAAATATTAATCTTTGAAAAAGTTCAGTCTAAATATTTTACATCATAATTTATCCTCTTAATTTTAATAAAAATTCATAAAATGGCAATTGATAAATATGTAGTACTGAAATAAGATAATCACATGATAAATACATTCTTCTCACACACACTTTGTATAAGCACCACTCATAAATCAAATTTTCTAAATATTGTGCTATTAATCATCATCATCATTGTCAACCACTATCAATCCACTGCAGAATGAAGGTTTCTTCAATGTCAATCCATTTTCTCCAATCTCTAGTCTCTTTTTACCACATCACCCCTGCAGACTTTCTTCTTTCATCCATACATCCCGCATGTAGTCTCTGTTTGGATATTTTATATTCTCTAGAAATCCAGATTAAAATTCCAATTGTTCATCTATTATCATCTATTCTAGCAATATGTCAAGCCTAAGTCCATTTCAGTCTTTTAATTTTTTAACATTGTCAGTAGCACCTGTTTGTTCTTTTACCCATATATTGCATTTCTGATTGATTCTTGTTATTTTTAACATGCACCTATAAATACTTCTTTAAGTGTATCCAAGTCTCAGATCTATAAGTAAGAACTACTAAAACACATTTATTAAGTACCTTCCTTTTCAAACATATAGGCATATTTCCTTTTAGTATTAAGTTATTTCTACCAAAAGCGCTCTGACAAAATTTAATTCTATGATTAATTTTATTCATTATGTTTCCATATGTAGTAATAATCTGACCAAAATATTTATAATTGTAAACTTCTTCTAACTCATCATAATCGATCGTAACAGAGAAGAAAGACAATGATGTTTCTTGATCTTAAAATATGTTATTAATATGATTTGTAAAAAGCCTCACTGACAACATTTCAGCATTACATCTTTAACATTATACACTTCATAAAATTACATGAGTCATTAATCTAATACATTATTAAGCTCAAGATTATCTCTATATCTGATGCAGATTTAAATCCTCAACGATCTATATGTATTTATATACATAAATAAACAAAACCTCTTATTAACTCTACAATGTTTTAAAACACAATATATAAAAATAAATAATAATTATGGCCAGCTTACTTCATGAAGAATTTAACAATTAAAATTTAACAAAAAATATTTCACTACAGTTGCACAACATAACATTCCCACATGAATGGCCAATTTAACATATTTATAAAAAAAATCACTTTTTTTTCTTCTAATTGTTTTTTCTATAAAATAAAAATGATAACAAAGTAAAGACTTCCATTTCAGATAACTGAATGTTCAGCAAGTACAGGATTAAATATATCTGTAAGAATATCACAATTTGTTATATAAAATGTTCTTACTCATGCATTATTTAATTTAATTCATATTTTCACCTACCAATGTAAATGGGCCAGCATAACACGTGACTTTATAAATAATATTACATTTGTTGATTTTATCAACAGCATCCTTTTCCTTATTAATTAATCTACCAGTACTTGATCAGATCACTAAATGCAACATTAAAATGAGAAGACACTAATAATGTAATCTTATGACATAATCAATTATTTATATACATTAATAAAATCCCTATAATTTTTAATTTTTTTATTTTTTTTATTTTTTTTGTAAATTTATGAAATGGAAAAAAGAGAATTTTTCTAATATATATACAACCAATAATTCATAACATATTGCTATTAATGATTTCTCTTTTTGAAATTTACCTAAGAGGATGTGTTTAAACAAACTATTTTATGCATATAAAAAAGTAATCTTTTTTCAATCTAATAAAACGATACTATACAACAAAATTTTTGCTTAAAAACTCACAAAGTGTAGGTCTTTTTTCAGGGTAATAAAGAAATATAATTCCATTGAATTTATTTGAATCAATATCATCTGCAAACATTTATAAAAACTATAATTACAAGATATATTAATAAATAAAAGTAAATAAAAATGTTTAAATAAAATATACTCATGCACAAATTGAACATATGTGCATAAGCTTATTTGCACTCTTTCACAAAAGTGTTTATATATATATATATATATATATATTGCACCAGTTCGAAATCCCCATAAGTGGTCTTATACAGCTAGACCCATATATGCACCGAGCATAAAGTGATGTATGTTACAAAATGGGAAATCAATAACAATTCTTCAAAAATATTGTTGATTAAATATAAATAAATATTTCTAAATAATTATTAGAGGAAGTAGATTGAAACTTCCCTGTTAAATTATTTCACAATTGTCCGTTTAACTATACATTGACCATTTAGAGTCCTTACACACCTTTAAGAGCACCGAAATGTTTTACTTCAGCCTCTAGTGCCACCCCCATTCAAGACTATATTGTTTATTTTCCTTTTCTCTTTCGAGAGAGTGTGCAAAATATGACTGGTCATTATGGAATATTAATAAATCAAGAAGTTTGGACTGGAATAAAGGAAACAATCCAACTCCTCGGTAAGTTACCCCTATCTAGCTCATTATATGTGTTCTTTAAATCTCAGGTTACTAAGTGGGTTAGCATTTTGATTAAATAACTACAATCCTATCTGCTAACGAATCAATACATACTTCAAAACCTAGTAAAGGAAACTGTAAATGATTTAACGATAAAATTTAATATTTTTATTCCCAGATTATTATATATTTCCCTTCATCAAATATATATAAAAACAATAAAATAATTTAATCCAGTTCATTTCTCTAATAACAAAAATATAATATTAATGAGATATCAATGGAGTAAATTGAAAATTCATTTACAAAAAGAAATGTGTGTGTTTTTATATATATATATATATATATATATATATATATATATATATATATATATATATATATATATATATATATATATATATATATATATATATACATATTTAAAGGATTGCACATTGGGTGAGATGTATATCCCTTCCCCACTTTAAAGTAATAATTCAAAAATCAAATGTATGCAGCAAATATCATATGTAAAAAAAAAAAAAATTAAATACACAGGTCAATCTTGATAATATATGAGTAAATAAAAACAATATATTTATATATCTAAGAAAAACTTTTAATATTATACAAAAATAGAGAAGATAAATGAAATAGAAAATAAACTATATACACTCATCTGAAAATCTTTCATTAAGTTCAACTTTCATGGACCACATGGCTACTTAACAGGAAAGATAAGGCTTCCTTTCACCAATACATGTATGAGTCTTTTATCCATCAGGGTCTGCTGTTTCTCCTATGGCATTTTCAGGCTTGTTAGATGAACAGGTGGTGCACTGCAGCTAGAGGTCTACTCCATGATAGTGTAGTAAACTGGAACAAACAATAAGGCCATCTTCTTGATTATAGGTCAGTGAATATAATTTTCATGTAGATATATACATCGCTTTCACGTCAGAATATATTATACACTTTGGCTATACGAATACTTGCTTGTGACTAAAGATTATGCTCAGCACATAGGTCCAATACAGATTAAAGTTCTCAAATATGATTCTTCTTTTTATTAAATGCATAGGGGATGCATACTGTTGGTAACTTTTCTAAAATCCATTTAATGATCCTCCCATTTTTGAATGGCTAATTTCAAATTTCCTTTCTTTTTTTTATTCTTTAGACCAGCCAGATACAACTATAATTTTTAGCAAACAAATATAATTTCTTCTTTCTTTCTGCTTTGTTATTTTCCACAAGCATATACTATTCCATTGTTTAGACATGCTGGAGCCAACTCTTCTTTTAGCAAACATAAATCATCCTATTTCTGGGACAAGCTGGAAACAAAGTTTTTATTTTCTTCAACATCTGCCATCTGACTGATTTAGCGAGCTAGCAACAACTGAACTCAATGCCCCAAGTAAGTAGCACATATTGCCCAATTAGTACAATTGTAATACCCCCTATGAACTATTTCATCAGCCGATAATAAGACTATACTTTTACATTAATTTACCCACATTCTTTCTCTTTTTATGTATTAAAGTACGATTTCTCTAATACTGGAATTTCTATAGCTTCCATATTGATTAATTACACCACTCATTGCATTTACATTTGTTTTAGATAAAATCGACTTTTTGATTTTATCTTTATCCATGATCAACCAGAACAAATTTTTTTTTTACAAAACATTTTTCTTTTGCCAAAAGTCGATTACAATTGACAAAAGGTTTTTCTTTTTTTTTTTTGATAAATTAATATTAATTACCAACCATCTTATTCTAATAAATATAAAATTTAAATTCTAATAAGTACAAAATTCAATTCTATTTAAACAATTTTTAAGAAAAAGAAAAATACATTTCTATATACGTGTATCGGAACATTTACAAATAGTAATAAACTTAAGTACAAAAAACTGTTCCACATGTAAACAAATGTTACAAGCTTAGTTTTCCCTTTATGATGTAGATTTGCTGTGTGAATAAAATTATTAACACATATACTGTGTACACTTGTACTGTGGGTATAATAGAAATATAATACAGACCAAACCCATTTATTTATGTACTATATATAAGTACCTCCAAATACACATCTAAATTATGATTTAATAGATCTATTAAAAATTACAATTTTAGTATGATGCATTTTAGCTGTTCTGAATCTTCAGCAACAGCCATTTTATGCATGGCCCTTATACATGGTCTGGCACAATACCCCATGTCCCTAATGAAACTGTTAAAAAGGAAACCATTCTTTTTTAATGGTCTTATTTAATTATTTATTCTCTTATCTATTTATTTATGTTGTACATTTAACATTTATATATTAGTCTTAGTATGACAGTTATACCGTTCATTCGGTAGCAATGTAAACCCAAAGCCACCCAGACTACACTGTCCGTCCACCGCATGCTACCTTGAGACCATGAGAAACCCAGAGCATTGGCCTACAGATCTGTACTTCATTCAGAATTCTGTGGACAACGTATGTAAAGTACCATAATATCTAAATAAATGCAGCCATCCTCATACTTTTGGAGACTTAAAGGATCTTTTTGCATTTTAGATAATGAAGAAATGAACTGTATTTATGAAGAGTTTTACGAAAATATATATAGTCTTAATGAATGCACCCATGCTCATTCCTTTGGAGGCTGAAGGGTCTTGTTGCATTGCAAGGTTGAGGGTCTCTGAGAGAAAAAAAAATTTCCCCTTTTTCAGTAAAATGGTACACCCCCCTCACTAGTGACAGCGTACATATGGCATCATAATGCCACAAAATTCTGAACTATGTATAGATTTCCAGCCAACCCTCCACACACACACACCATCTCCCATTAGAACATGAGTAAACTGATATAATCCAAACCTCACACACAATACTTGAAAAAAATCATAAAGTCCACACCTCCACTTCTAAACGTTATATTCACTTAAACTACCACTGCTAGTTATTTAATATTTATTTTTACTTTCCCCAGGCCTAGGCAAAATTGGCCTATATCCCCTGCCTTTTCCATATTTCTTTCCCTGGTCATTTACATGACTTTCATTATATTTGACATCCATTTCTGAATTCCAATTTCTGGGCTTTGTCTTTCTATGTCCTTCCCTTTGATCATCATCATCACTGTCCCATATTACTGACCTAATATGTGAATTTTCTCTGACTTTATCTGGGGGTTTGTTCATTTGGATCATGTCCAATGCATATAATAACTCCACCATCTGTTCCATTGCTTTTACACTTGCTGTCAATAATGTCTGTTCTATTCGGAAAGGAAAATTATATCTAATTATTCTAATAATTTGACCCTCTGATGTTTGGCAGGCATTTAAATTTCTTAATTTGGCCACTTGCCTATAAAAAAATTGAGAGTAGTTTTTGCTCATGTTACTCTTGTATTTTTCCTGTATTATTTGATACAGAATGGTCTCCTGATGCTCTGGGCTCCAGAAATTTCTAATAATCATGTCCTTATATTGATAGAAGTTTGGAGGATGATGAAATAAAGACTCCCACCTAGCTAATGCTTCACCATTAAGATGAGTGCTGGCAATAGCCAATTTATTGATTTCCTTTACTTTATTTATATGAAAGTAATTCTCCAGACTTCTTATATGATCCAATGGAGCCTCCCCCATTTTTTATTCAAATATACGATTTTTAAATATTGGTTTATATTTGGTTGAGGCAGCTGATCGCTTCCATCGGACTTTTCTACCTGAACATCAAGATGATCTCCACTATTCGCAATATGGTTGTCTTGTTCCTTTTTAACACTTTCAACTATCCTATTTTGTTTGTCTTTGATTTTTGTGTCCTGCTTTGTCTTTTCTGGCATTAACTGACTGTCTACCTACTATATTTGCTTCTATCTCATCCCCCTTATTTTGCTTAGATTCATCATATTTCATTTCCAACATTTGAAATCTTATATCTATTTTCTGTACTAATTTGCTTCCTACTTCCTCTATTTTCTGAGATATCTTCCTCTTGTTTAGCCATCTCTGTTTTCCATCTTTCTACTTCTTTTGACATTTTAGCCATTTCCTTTTTCACAAGGTTTGCAAATTCTTCCATCATTTCCTTTAAGCCTTCTTTTTCCTTCCCTAGTTCGTTTTTCTGATCATCCAATCCCTGCTTTTGAGACTGATTTACTGGCATTTCACTGTTTATTGTTTGTTCCATTTTGATTTTCCCTGCTCTTATAAGCATTTATCGGTATAATTTATTTAACTTTTTAAAACTCAAAGTATTCTATCTTTACACTAACATTTATTAACTCAATTCCAAAAAAAAATATTTTATTTAATTTTATATAGTAAATACGCATTACACCACACCTTACATTATCCCCTAGTAATCACCCTCTCCTTCAAGCACATTTCTTTGATTTCTATAACAATTTGCTCTCATGTGTAATAATATAAAAAAATTTCAAATGCCCTGTTCTACTTATATATCCTAACAATGACAGAATTATTCCTCTAACTTCTGTTCATACATTTATTTTGTTCATGATAATAAACTCTTGCTCAAAAAAAATATTTTACCTAAATAATTAAAACCATATATTATTTACACAATGCCCTCTTTTTTACTTTTACTTAAACTTAGTTCTTCCATAGGTTTTAATATAACAGAAATAATATAAGATTCTTTTCACTAAACATTACTTTTATATTTATGTTACTTTTCTTTTATTAAGAAAAGAAAATCAATAGATTTTTGTAAACACTATAATATTGGTTTGTGACTACCACGTGTGGTCATTTATTGTTTTGCCATTATTTTTTTACTCTAAACTTCCGTTCCCATTCATTTATTTATTTTGGTCCACGCTAATAAATTGTATTTCAAACTTCTTTTTAAGTAATTATTAAAATCCTATCCTCATTTACAAATGTCCTTTTCTTAACTTAGCTCTTCTAAATTGGTTTTGAAACCACGAAAATATAGAATAGATTTCCGCTACTACCATCTTTTTTTAATCTTAATTTAGTTCATCCCTAAATATGTTTGGGCACCATTTTCTGTACCAGTTCGAAATTCCCATAAGTGGTCTTATACAGCTAGACCCATATACTCACCAAGCATGAAGTGACATATGTTACAAAATGGGAAAAAGATAACAATTCTCCGAAAATATTGTTGATTAAATATAAAATCTCTAAAGAATAATTAGAGGAAGTAGATTGAACCTAAAATTGGGTCAATCAAAGCCTTCCCTGTTAAATTATTTCACAATTGTTCGATTAACAATACATTGACCATTTGGAGTCTTTACACACTTTTAAGAGCACCGAAATGTTTTACTTCAGCCTCTAGTGCCACTACCATTCAATACTATATTGCTTATTTTCCTTTTCTCCCCCAAGAGAGTGTGCAAAATATGACTGATCATTATCAAATATTAATAATTTAAGACATTCAGACTGGAATAAAGAAAACAATCCAACTCCCTGGTATGTTACCCTTATCTAGCTCATTATATGTGTTCTTTAAATCTCAGGTTACTAAGTAAGTTAGTATTATTATTGAATAACTACAGTCCTATCTGCTAATGAATCAATAAATACTTTAAAATCAAGTAAATGAAACTGTAAATGATTTAACTAAGAAATTTACTATTTATTATTCCCAGATCATTATATATTTCCCTCCACCAAATATTTATAAAAACAAAAAAATGATTTAATCCAGTTCATATCTCAAATAATGAAATTATAATATTAATGAGATATCACCGGAGTAAATTGAAAATTCATTTACAGAAAAAAATGTGTATATATATATAACAAACAATATTTAAAAAATTGCACATTTGGTGTGATCTATATTTCTTCCCCTACTTTAAAGTAATAATTCAAAAATCAAATGTATGCAGCAAATATCATATGTAAAAAAAAAAACAATTTAAATACACTGGTCAATCTTGATAGTATATGAGTAAATAAAAAAAAAATTATTATATATATATTTAAGAAAAACTTTTAATATTATACAAAAATAGAGAAGATAAATGAAATAGAAAAAAAAGTACACTCATCTGAACTTGTTCTTTCATTAAGTTCAACTTTCATGGACCACACGGCAACTTAACAGGGCACATAGGGCTTCTTTTCACCAATACACATATGAGTCTTTTGTCCATCAGGGTCTGCTGTTGCTCCTATGGCATTTTCGAGTTTGATAGACAAACAGGTGGTGCACTGTGGCTAGAGGTCTACTCCATGATAGTGTCATAAACTGGAACAAACAATAAGGCCATCTCTTTGATAATAGGTCAGTGAATATAATTTTCATATATATATATTATATCGATCCGCTTGGCCCGCGGAAGGGTCGTATTAGTAAATTCATAAAAATGGCTATGGTTAACTTAAGATTTAATCTTATATATATAAATTTTTCCCTCTCTGCATGATCCCGGGCATATTTATGGATAGCGTGTTTGCTTCCAAGCGCCAAACCTATTTGCGATGAACAAATAAGAATTACACCGCGGGACTCTATAGATGCAGCATATACCCCAATAGCGACTCGATAGATATTTACTATCACTTTGCCTTTTCCTGTAATTTAAGGGGGGAAGGGTGTTAACTAGCCTAGGTCATCTCAGGGGTGGTGGTCATTAGACCGTGGACGGGAACTACGGATTCCGACACTATTTTCTTTTAACTGAAGGTGGATGGATATACATAACTAAATTTCTGTCTATCTAAAAAAAAAATAAACGATTATAGAAATCCCATCTTATCGATTAGATTTTCCCTGCGCAACAGGGAAATTCCCGTTTAATTTCAGATGAGTGTGCTCGCTACCCCACCCTAAATTACTCCATACCGGTTGTTCAAGGTAGAGTATACATTTTATATTAATTATGAAATCTTTAGCGCTATAACTATGAATCTTATTAAAATAATATAAATCAAAGAATAATATATATATATATACACAGATATTCATAACATTAAAACAATTTATTATAAAATAAGAAGGTTAGGATTTATTTAATTGACCCGCCATTATTCATAACTCGTGCTTCATAGAATGTCAAGCATACACACACATATACGTACAGATTAAGCATTTTATTCTTTGGATCTTTATAGGCAACACAACATATTATTAATATTCTTTTACTAAATTGCTTCCCTGGACTTTGTAGTTTGAAAGTTTTATTGAAACATGTTTTAAATATAGGGAATTTAATTTCTTTCAAAGTTCCGATGGATGACGCAATCCGTTTAAGACTCGGATTGTGTTTTAATAGCAAATCAATAAGAAAATAATATAGTTCACATTACCTTAACATTCCCGGGAATTTAGGCATTTCAAAGGTGTATGTCTGATGATGTCAATGGCCTTAAAACTGGACGATCTCATAGTTAGTTTCCCCGTAGCTATCATTGTTCCTTGCCGTCGATGACTGGAATCCGGCGTTCTTTAACTATCCTTTTTGCAGCACATTCGGGATCGTAGGGCAGGCCTTCATCGCCTGTCAAGTGAAAGGTTTTTACCCCACTCGATGCATGATACGTTTTCTTATTTTTCAATCTCACTCTCTGGACCCCTGGAAGAAAAAGAATATCCCCTATTTACCCCTCTCTTCTCGTTCTTTCCACGTCCCTTTCCATGATTCCATCCCTCGAAATTCTCCGGTTGCGTCACCCAACCGGACTATGACTACATCATCGCGGTCGCCATTGTACTAAAACCTGCATTTGTATTTTAGAAAGATCTCATTTTGCTTTAACTGGCCATCTACTTGAAATATATCAATCATGCACATATATATACTCGCATGCCACAAACACTCCAATAAAGCACGAGTTTTACGAAGTTTTTCCCCACTTTTAAAATTAAACCAATAACAACTAGCTACAAATAAATATACGAATAACATACTGTTAATATTGAATTATTCCCACCACCATTTAATATTAGTATTTACAATTATTAATAACTTTATTAGTTGATAGTGTTAGTACTATCTATATCCATTTATCTTGTAACTTTTGGCGGACCATTGGCTCTCCTCAGTCCGCACCTTGTTACAATGCCCCCCAGTTCGAAAGCCTTCAAACACACTCTATGGGTTTGACAGGCTTATACTTCTTTTGTACTCTCTCTGCCGGCGGGTCCTGCTGTCGGATTCCTTGGGGATTCCTCATTGGCGGGAGATCTTTAGCTTCGTGTGGGTTTCAGCGCTCGTGCATTATATGAGCGTTTAACTCCCGACCCTGTATCTACCCAGAAAGCATTGCTTCCTTGACATTTAACAATCGGAAAAGGCCCCTCGTACAAATCGCAGAATTTCTTGCATGTGATTCTGCTTGTTTCTCTTACAGGTTAGGCACGCACCATGACCCAGTCTCCCACTTTAAATAAATGGGGGCGATTCCCTTGCCTGTTCTTTCTCCATTGCCCCATCTTTTCCATGGTCCGCCGTGCCCTGCTGTGGTCATTTTCCACATCTACTGGACCCTCTTCCATTCCGGGAAGGACGGTCTTAATAAGGCAAGGTATATGGCATCCAAAATGAAGCCGGAAGGTTGATAGACCTGTTGACTCATTTACGGACCAGTTTATGAAGTTAATTATTTGAGGGGTGAGCTTGACCCATCCACGATGGTTATCCCTGGTGTACGTGCAGAAAAACCGCCCCAGTTTCCTCATCACCTTCTCACAAGGGTTAGATTGAGGGTTACGAATCGAGGTTAGGCAATGTTTGATCCCTTGATTCTGTATCCACTTGCGCCATTCATTAGATGTGAATGGAGTTCCGTGATCCGATAGGAGGACACGAGGTTTTCCTACTTCGTTGAAGTAGTTGGTTTCAAGCATCTTAATCGCGAATTTGGTGTTTGCCTGGGCGATGGGATATGCTGCCACGTGTTTCGAGAACAAGTTGTACGCCACAATAAGATACCTTTTCCTTTTGAACGCGGGTAATGGTCCGTAAAAATCAATGGCTACTATTTCACGAGGACCTGTGGGGATGATAGGCACTAGGGTTGCCGCATATGCACGGTTTGTAGGCTTGGTACTCTGGCAACTTTTACATTCCCTTACTATGGCCTTCACTGAGGTGTGGATTCCAGGCCAATAAAACCATTTCCGAATTAGGTGTTCTGTCTTTAAGGTCCCGTAATGCCCATATATCTGGTGAACATAGGCTACTAATTCATTTCTCAACCGACCCGGTGCACTGGGCTTCCAGCTCTTTGTTTCTCCACACGTTAGGGATTGAAGGATTCCATAGCATATGCGGTGTTTACTCGCAAGCTGAGGGTCCGTACCCCCCTCTAATCTTTGGATTAGTGGTCCCAAGTCCTTATCTTGACATTGCCACTCACCTAACTGTGCCAATTTTTTCTCTATCTCCCTGCTCATTTGTAGGTCCATACTGACAATGCATGCATTTTCTGCCCTCATATGTTCTGCTTGGTGCCCCACCGGGTTCCGGCTGAGAATATCGGCTATGATATTATCCACCCCCTTACAAAGATGGATAGTATAGTTGTACTCTTGGAGAAGTAAACTCCACCAGATTAGTCGACTGTTGGTAAGATAGCTATGGTTGATAAATTCTAAACTTTTGTGATCTATTACCACTGCTACCTCTGACCCCAGCCGGAGTGGGTGGAATTTCTGGAAGGCCCAGACAATGGCTAAGGCCTCCTTCTCTGTAGCAGAATATTTTAGCTCCGGCCCTTTTAACAACCGGCTTATAAAATATAACACTCCCATTTTCTCTTCCCCTTGTGTTTGTGACAGAGTCGCGCCCAGCCCGTACCCACTACTATCAGTCTGGAGTATGAACGGCTTGGCAAAGTCCAGGAATGCCAGCATGACCTGTTTGGCAAATTCTGTTTTTATGTCCTCAAATGCTTTCTCTTGCTCCTCAGCCCATTTCCACGGGATATCTTTTCTTAGCAAATGCACTAGAGGCTCAGTATGTTCGGCCATCCGTTCATGGAACCTATGGTAGAAGTTACATAGGCCCAGGAAGGAACGAACCTGTTTTCTGGACCTAGGTATAGGAAAGTCCCTGATGGCAGATATTTTGTCCGGATGGGGTTTTAGTCCTTGAAGGCCCACCAAGTGCCCCAAAAAGGTCACTTCCTCTTTGACTAGGTTACTCTTTCCCAAATTGACCCTGATGCCCTTGCCTTTACATTCGTTGAGGAACATTTCAACCTCCTTCTCGTGTTCTTCCATACTACCTGATGCTATCACAATGTCATCGACATACATCGTGGCGATTTTCTTCATATCCTCTGATAATGTCTGGTCAAGACACCGTAGCAAACCCGCCCCACTGTTTCTGAGGCCAAATGGCATCATGTTGAATTGGTATGAATACCCATTGTACCGAAAGGTGGTGTACTGCCTGTCTTCCAGGCGAAGTTGAATCTGCCAATAGCTGGCGGTAAGGTCAAATGTTGAGAATACCTTCTCTCCCTTGAACTTTCCCAATAATTCATGCATGGGTGGGGGAATGGTACAATCGGGAATTGTTGCCCGATTCAGCTGCCGTGCATCAAGACATATTCTAATCGCACCGTTTTTTTTTACCACGGCCAATGGGTTGCAAAACGGGGATGAGCATTTAGAAATGACGCCCCAATCCACCATTTGCTCTATTTGTCTTCTGACCTCCTCTCGGTATTGGTGAGGGACCGGGTATGATCGTGACTGAAATGGCTGGTTCTCCCTAAGTTTGATTGTCTGCTCAAATCCCTGTATCATTCCGGGCACCTCTGAAAACACTTCCCTGTATTTTTTTAGTATTTGCCCAAAAACCCTCGCTTTGTCTTCGCCGACCATCCTAATCTCTCTAATTTTTTCTTCCGTTATCTCCTCTACTTCTTCTACCTCCTTGATCCCTATCGATCCACACCAGTTGGTCATGAGGAACTTGACGGGTGTCCTTTTACATCTGAATTCCCCTCTGCAAAAATCCAACATACATTGGTTTTTATGAAGGAAGTCCACCCCCACTAATGCCTCATGTATTAACCCCTTCATGACTAGAAACACATGTGGAATCACCTCCTCACCAATCCGTAGATCCACCCAGACTTGTCTGGGTTTTATTTTCGCCCTTTTGTTGTTGGCCATCCTAACCTGTATAGCTTTTATGGGTAGTGTCTTGATGTCTGTTTGTTTCTCCATCATCTGCCGATATATCCTTTCTGATGATACTGAAATTTGACTTCCTGAGTCAATGACCACCTCTACTTGGGTTTCTGCAATGCGTGCTTCCACTTTAGGGCATGTTTGATTGGTGTAGTTGGAGGCTCTGTCTGCCTCATTACAAACCTGGTTTCCCACCCATCTATCTTCCATGATCTTATGTTCCTTATCTTCCATCTCTCTTTGCCACTGGCTGCACACTATTTGTTCAAGTGCCCAGTCCACATCTCGAGCTAGCCCCCTTTTGGCGGTCCAGGCTATGGCGGCTACGTCAGTTGGCACATTCCTACACACAATACCCACGATCTGTCCTTCTGACAGTTTTAGCATCTCTAATTCTCGCAGTCGAGCCACTTGTCGCCTGAAGAAGTATATATACTCATCGTGTGGCTCCCCGAATGTCTGTCTACTTATTTCGTTGAATATATATTCTTGGATTTCTATATTCCAAAAATCTTGTTTGAGAGCTCTTTCGTACCCCTCAAAGGCTCCCAGTTGCTCACTCAATGCCTCCCACCATCTTTGGGCATGTTCCTGTAGGTGGCTTGCTGCAATTATCACTTTGTCCTCTTCCTCTGTGGGGTACCTGCAGAAATATCTTTTTAGACTGCAGATATGTTCCCCGGGGGATTCCCACATTTTCCCCGAAAATCTCTGAACCCTAATTGCCTCATTACTTATATTATTCTCCATTACTGTTTATCAATCTCTCTTCACCTGACTGGCTTTGATTACCCTGCCCCCATCCAGTGCTGTTACATATTCGTATTTCTTATTCATAAGCTTTGAAATCTCCAATTTATGGCTTTACCATCGCACCTCCAATCGAAAGAAGAAGAGAAAAGAAAAGATATTTATAGTTGCGCACGAGTTCGCGTTTAGTTTATACGTCTCTATTATCATTACGCGTTGCCCAATTTCCCTCTCTTCCAATATCGATCTATGCTGACTTTCTTCTAAATTCGACTAAATGCTCTATTTAGACCTTTGAAAACCATTAGGGTTAACAGTAGTTTTTAGGGTTAACAGTAGTTTTTATTAATAACTCAGATAACGTATAAAAAATATATATATCCATTTCCAGCGTATTAATACGGCTCATTGTTATTGCTCTAACATATATATTCCAGTCGTCTTTTTTTTTCCTTTCCTTCCCTTCTTCTTTAACAATAAAAAAAAAAACTTACACGGAGAAAAAAAAAAAATTTAAATCGTTCGCCGTTTTTCTTTTCTTTACCCTCATAAACTGCGTGAAAGTATCGGATTTTTGTTTACTATACCGACTTCGTGTCAAATCCACTGGTCGTTGCGGTCTCTTTTATTTGAATCTTCTACTATATTCCTATTCCCCATCACTCTCCAGAGGCCCCACAGTTGCGGCGTCCAGTTATAACGATCCACTTTGCCCGCGGAAGGGTCGTATTAGTAAATTCATAAAAAATGGCTATGGTTAACTTAAAATTTAACCTTATATATATAAATTTTTCCCTCTCTGCATGATCCCGGGCATATTTATGGATAGCGTGTTTGCTTCCAAGCGCCAAACCTATTTGCGATGAACAAATAAGAATTACACCGTGGGACTCTATAGATGCAGCATATACCCCGATAGCGACTCGATAGATATTTACTATCACTTTGCCTTTTCCTGTAATTTAAGGGGGAAGGGTGTTAACTAGCCTAGCTCATCTCAGGGGTGGGGGTCATTAGACCGTGGACGGGAACTACGGATTCCGACACTACTTTCTTTTAACTGAAGGTGGATGGATATACATAACTAAATTTCTGTCTATCTAAAAAAAAAATAAACGATTATAGAAATCCCATCTTATCGATTAGATTTTCCCTGCGCAACAGGGAAATTCCCGTTTAATTTCAGATGAGTGCGCTTGCTACCCCACCCTAAATTCCTCCATACCGGTTGTTCAAGGTAGAGTATACGTTTTATATTAATTATGAAATCTTTAGCGCTATAACTATGAATCTTATTAAAATAATATAAATCAAAGAATAAAAAAAATATATATACACAGATATTCATAACATTAAAACAATTTATTATAAAATAAGAAGGTTAGGATTTATTTAATTGACCCGCCATTATTCATAACTCATGCTTCATAGAAGGTCAAGCATACACATACATATACGTACAGATTAAGCATTTTATTCTTTGGATCTTTATAGGCAACGCAACATATTATTAATGTTCTTTTACTAAATTGCTTCCCTGGACTTTGTAGTTTGAAAGTTTTATTGAAACATGTTTTAAATATAGGGAATTTAATTTCTTTCAAAGTTCCGATGGATGACGCAATCCATTTAAGACTCGGATTGTGTTTTAATAGCAAATCAATAAGAAAATAATATAGTTCACATTACCTTAACATTCCCGGGAATTTAGGCATTTCAAAGGTGTATGTCTGACGATGTCAATGGCCTTAAAACTGGACGATCTCATAGTTAGTTTCCCCGTAGCTATCATTGTTCCTTGCCGTTGATGACTGGAATCTGGCATTCTTTAACTATCCTTTTTGCAGCACATTCGGGATCGTAGGGCAGGCCTTTATCGCGTGTCAAGTGAAAGGTTTTTACCCCACTCAATGCATGATGCGTTTTCTTATTTTTCAATCTCACTCTCTGGACCCCTGGAAGAAGAATATCCCCTATTTATTTTCTTTCATATCCCCTCTCTTCTCGTCCTTTCCACGTCCCTTTCCGTGATTCCATCCCTCGAAATTCTCCGGTTGCGTCACTTAACCGGACTATGACTACGTCATCGCGGTCGCCATTGTACTAAAACCTGCATTTGTATTTTAGAAAGATCTCATTTTGTTTTAACTGGCCATCTACTTGAAATATATCAATCATGCACATATATATACTCGCATGCCACAAACACTCCAATAAAGCACGAGTTTTACGAAGTTTTTCCCCACTTTTAAAATTAAACCAATAACAACTAGCTACAAATAAATATACAAATAACATACTGTTAATATTGAATTATTCCCACCACCATTTAATATTAGTATTTACAATTATTAATAACTTTATTAGTTGATAGTGTTAGTACTATCTATATCCATTTATCTTGTAACTTTTGGCGGACCATTGGCTCTCCTCAGTCCGCACCTTGTTACAATATATATATATATATATATCACTTTCATGTCAGAATATATTATACACCTTGGCTATATGAATACTTGCTTGTGACTAAAGATTGTGCTTGGCACCTAGGTTCAATGTGAATTAAAGTTCTCAAATATGATACTATTTTTTATTAAATGGCTAGGGGATTCATACTGTTGATAACTTTTCTAAAATCCATTTAATGATCCTCCCATGTTTGAATGGCTAATTTCAAATTTCCTTTCTTTTTTCTATTCTTTAGACCTGCCAGATACAACTATAATGTTTAGCAAACAAATATCATTTCTCCTTTCTTTCTGCTTTGTTATTTTCTGCAAGCATATACTATTCCATTGTTTAGACATGCTGGAGCCAACTCTTCTTTTAGCAAACATAAATCGTCCTATTTCTGGGACAAGCTGGAAACAAAGTTTTTATTTTCTTCAACATCTGCCATCTGACTGATTTAGTGAGCTAGCAACAACTGAACTCAATGCCCCAAGTAAGTAGCACATATTGCCCAATTAGTACAATTGTAATACCCCCTATGAACTATTTCATCAGCCGATAATAAGACTAAAGTATGATTTCTCTAATACTTTCATCAGCCGATAATAAGTACTAAAGTATGATTTCTCTAATACTGGAATTTCTATAGCTTCCATATTGATTAATTACACCACTCATTGTGTTTACATTCTTTTTAGATAAAGTTGACTTTTTGATTTTATTTTTATCCATGATCAACTGGAACAAATTTTTTTATACAAAACTTTTTTCATTTGCCAAAAGTCGATTACAATTGACAAAAGGTTTTTCTTTTTTTTTTTGATAAATTAATATTAATTACCAACCATCTTATTCTAATAAATATAAAATTACAATTCTATTTAAACAATTTTTAAGAAAAAGAAAAATACATTTCTATATACGTGTATCGGAACATTTACAAATAGTAATAATCTTAAATACAAAAAACTGTTCCACATGTAAACAAATGTTACAAGCTTAGTTTTCCTTTTATGCTATAGATTTGCTGTGTGAATAAAATTATTAACACATATACTGCATACACTTGTACTGTGGGTATAATAGGAATATAATACAGACCAAACCCATTTATTTATGTACTATATATAAGTACCTCCAAATACACATCTAAATTATGATTTAATAGATCTGTTAAAAATTACAATTTTAATATGATGCATTTTAGCTGTTTTGAATCTTCAGCAACAGTCATTTTGTGCATGGCTGTTATACATGGTCTGGCACAATATATATATATATATATATATATATATATATATATATATATATATATATATATATATATATATATATATATATATATATATATATATATATTGAATTGCAGTTTTTATTTAATATACAAATAAATGATTGTTATTAACATAATAATAAAAGACATGAAATAATCTTAGACTAATTAATTTTTAAATGATTAAGTTCTAAATTCAAAAAGAATAAAATCTTACAACATTTCAATTCGTATATTAGGAACACTGTTGGAAAATTCACTAATACAGCATACTATGTTAATTCTTCCTTCAACTATTTTTGTGGGAAGCAAACATTATTACGAATTTATAATGGTTTTATAAAATAATAATACAGTAATTGATTTAATTTAGCAAATTACAGGTTATATATAAATAGGTATCTAAAATTAAACCAGGCCAGCATAAAAATAATATTAAAACACAACCTAAGGTTTCACTGCTGGTCTGGTTTTATTTTAGATTTGGGGTCTTTTTGATTTTATATTGACTAGTTTAGCTTTATGCTTGTAATGTTTACATTTTAAATAGGATAATGTAAAACGAAAGCACAATGTATATGACACAATCATAAAAGGAACTAACAAAGAAACAAAGGATAACATATATAAATACATAATTAAATTAATCTAAACTAGAGTTAAAATTTAAGAATATTGGAAAATTTATTTGAATGTAAATTAAAGTGATTAATATTATTAGAAACGTATTATGTAAGGAGGTTATTATGAATCAAAGAGCAAATTTAAGCATGTTGGAACAAAATGATTAAATATAACTAAAGGAAGCCAACCGATATAAAAATACTGGATAAAGTGTACAAGTGCTGTGTTTAGATTATAACTTTATAGAAAGTACTCATCTTTTTTTCATAAATGTCTGTAAGAAGTTATGTTAAATCTGTAATTATACTCTCACCCTAGCCACAAGATAGAGACTTTTAAGGAAATAATAAAGCTATCTTATTTCTGAACACTAATGTCATTACATGTGCCAAACCTAAGTGTCTAGAAGGGAAAGGGTGAATCTATAAATCATTCACTTTAATTCTTGTCTTATTTTTAATATTCTTGTTAGCACTTTTCCACTTTTTAATTTATTTTGTGACAATATTAAATGATGTTAAATAATGTAATATTTGAAAAATAATTCAAATGCTGAGTTTATATTGTAACTCTATAAAGATTAGTCATTCTTTTCTTGCAAGTGCCCTTAAACAGTGATGTTAATTCTGAATATATACTCTCACCCCATCCACAAGATAGAAAATTCAATTCTGTATCTTGTGGATGGGTGAGAGTATTTTTGCAGATTTAACACTATTGTTTAATTGCATCACTTGTGAAGAAAAGATGATTACTTTCTATAGAGTTACAATACTACTACTAATAATAATAATAATATAAAAACTTTTCAATTTAAATTACATTTTCATTATATATATTTATATATCATGACATATTTTTATAGTTTTCCATATGTTTTAGATATGGGAAAATAAATTATTTATTTTTATTTATTTCTTATAAAAAGATGTTCATATGATATATATCCACACTATAGTCATTCTATTATTAATTTGTTTACAAAAAATTGTTTTGATATTGAGTTTTCTCATTTCATTTATATTTGCTAATTTGTTGTACTTACAATTTATAAGTCTGTTATGACAATTCATAAGTCTGTTATGATAAGAATTAAGACATTATTATTATTATTATTATTATTATTATTATTATTATTATTATTATTATTATTATTATTATTATTATTATTATTATTATTATTATTATTATTATTATTATTATTATTATTATTATTATTATTATTATTATTATTGTTATTATTATTATTATTATTATTATTATTATTATTAGTAGTAGTAGTAGTAGTAGTAGTAGTAGTAGTAGTATAATAATAATAATAATAATAATAATAATAATAATAATAATAATAATAATAATAATAATAATAATAATAATAATAATAATAATAATAATAATAATAATAATAATAATAATAATAATAATAATAATAATAATAATAATAATAATAATAATAATAATAATAATAATAATAATAATGTTTTGGTCATTTGTTACCTTTCCCCCATGAATAGAGATTTTACAGTTTCTACTTAGAATCTTTTTAATATATCTCATATATTATCCTATTATTTAACTTAGGTGGAAGTTGTTATATATCAACAAAATTCTGAATTCTTAACTATGGCAATACACTACATTTATAACATGGTTTCACTTTACCTTTTTCATCCATCTTAAACTTAACGATATTAATCAAAAATCAGAAGGAGTGAAATCTTAAGTATTTACAAGTTTCACATGATTTATTAAAAAGATAAAGATTATATATATAAAAAACAAAATAAAATGTCAGCTAATATTAATAATACAATAACGAAACTTAAATATATTCCAAACAATGGTAGACAATGTATAATATAATACAAATAAAACTCACAATAAAATATTTTTGATTTTATTCATAATCGTTATCAATTCAACTTTCAAAATGGAATCACCTATTACCAACCGGAAACACTTGTTGATTTAAATATTCCACAATTCATTAATCCTAAATTTTCCTGACTGTCTGTTTATTATCGTATTTTTATACCTACTAATAAAAACTGTCTCTTTAATTTGTCTTTTTTCATTATATCTCTCTTGGCCTAAAATTTTTACTTTTGTTTATATCAAAATCAAATATAAAATTAGTATTTACAAGTTTGTTTGATTTCAAATAATGAATATGTTCAAGGAGTTATTTTAGAAGGGGAAAAATTGAATTTTAAATTGATTGATTAATATAATGTTGATTCAGAAAGAATGAAATTTATTAATAACATTTTATTAAAGGCAAAGAATAAAGGAATAAAAGATAATGTGTACCATTCTTTATATTTTTCAAGTGCTATTTGTCCACATGAGTTTGCTAATGTAAAATTACATAAGGAAGGTTATCCACTTAAAATAATATTGGATTTTGGAGGGTCTTTTATGTATAAGACTAGTAAATATATGGCTAAAATTTTACAGGATTTACTTGGATTTGAAAAATATTCTATAATGTTGTCATTTGATTTTGTTGAAAAAATTAAAGATTTAAGTTTGGACTGTGATGATGTTTATGGTGTCATTGGATGTTTCTGAGATGTATGGATCTATTGATAGAGTTGAATCAATTAAGGTAATTCGTCGAGCTTTATTGGAGAAGAATGTTGCTAATCCATTAATATGTTTTGTGATGAAGGCTTTAAATTTTTGTGAACAAAATATTGTTGCATCATTTAATGGTAAATTTTATAAGATGAGTAAATGATGTCCAATGGGATTACCAATGGTGGCACAGTTAAATAGTTTGTTTTGTCTTAATATGCAGAAAATATTTTAAACAAATTTATATTTACTGAAAATATTAAGATATATAGGAGATATGTGGATGATGTTTTTGTGTGTGCTTCTTCAGAAATGATTGATAAAAATTTTGATAAATATAATAAATTAAAAGGTCTTCAATGGACTATGGAGAATGAATATAATAATAGTATTAAATATTTAGAATTAATGATTTCAAGGAACATTAATATAATTGGCTATAAATTGTTTATTAAACCTATTGAAATGAGAGGGTATATTGTATATTTATCTAAAGTGCCACATAATATAAAATGTCTGGTTTTAGGTCATTTTTACATAAAAATGATATTTTGTGCAAATATGCACATGATAAAAAAAAAATATTGACAATCACGTGGGTAAATTATTAAGTGTGGGTTATAATATAAAAGAAATTTATCATGTGGTTTGTCAATTTAGTAAGAAAATTAATAAAAATATTGGTGACAAAGAAATTGAAAGTAAAAATTAGATTTCTTTGCATTTTTATAATAATAATAATAATCAAGTAAAATTTATGAAAAAAGTTTATAATAGTATATATATATATATATATATATAATTATTATATATATATATATATATATAATTATTCAAAACAATACAATAATTAATACAGTAAAACAATATTTTAAAAAAACAAATATATACCAATTTAATAGAAGTACTTTCAACTATCTATGTAGTCGTTGTCAACTAGATTCAAATTGTATTAGAAAAAAACGTTACAAATGTAAACAAAAAGTAATACGTCATACATCAATTTTCCCACAATTCATTAATTTTTATATTGGCGGCCTGTCTGTTTATCAACTGTTGCTTTTCACTTTTTATTAACATAGCTTCTTTAATTTTGCATTTATTATTATTTCTTTCAATACACAAAATCTTAACTTTACTAAAATCAAAATCAAAACCATAATTACATGTTACATTATGATCAAAAAATACTGATGGTGATACATCATCATTTCTAACATTCTCTTGTCTTGATTTTTGCACTCGTTTATATAACAACAAATGCTCCTTTGATCTTTTCTCCAATGTACATCGAGATTCCCCAATATATGCCTTTCCACAAACACATAGCCATTTATATATTGCACAACTTTGATTTAAAATACTACACCTATTTTTTGAATTATTTATTAATCTATTTAAATTAGGAGTAGTATAAAATGCAACCCGACATATATTTTTATATATCTGTTTTATAAATTTCACTTGTTCATTACAAATAAATGGTATTGATATCCAAGTATATTTTATCTTATCAATATCTATAGCATCTAAAATATTTCTATTATTATTAAACTTAGTAACAATATTATAAATTAATTTATGATCATATCCAACATTTAACAAATCCATAATAAATACATTTATGTTACTTATTTTATCAGAACTATATTTACATAAGTTATTATTCCTAAATAAAAATGATTTTAAACCAGATAATTTATGTGCTATTGGCACATTTGAATACCAATGAATATATCCTCCTTTTTCAATATTTTTTATTACCATACAATAATCTAATTTATTTTTATTACGGGTAACTTTAATATCTAAATACTGAATTGACATTTTTTCTTCTAAAGATTTACTCCATTTTAAACCTTCTAAACTATTTAATTCATTGAATAATAAATACATTTATAATATCTAAACTTCCACAAACAAAAACATCATCAACATACCTGTAATAAATTTTAATACCTTGGCAATATATATTATTATTAAGAATTATATCTTCATATCTTGATACTACAAAACTACATATTTGTGAAACTACAGGAAGTCCCATAGGCCATCCGTAATCCATTTTATAATAATTTTCATTAAACATAGCATATATATTTTTATCAATAAAATATAATACATCATTTACAAATTTTACTTTTTTAACATCAACTTATTTTAACATTAAAGCATCTAATATAATTTTTATAGACTTTAATCTATCTATTGAACCGTACATCTCGCATATATCAAATGTACAAATACTATCATTATTATTAATATTAATATTTTGAATTTTCTTTACAAAATCAAATGATGAATTAATAGTATATTTTCCAAATCCAAGAACATCTTTTAATAATGTTTCTATAAATCTACAAGTTTCATAGTAAAATGATCCACCAAAGTCAATCATTAATCTTAAAGGTTTATCTTGTTTATGTAGTTTAATATTCGAAAAAATTCTAGGACAAATTGCAGCAGATGGATAAAGACGATAATACGTATGAGCATCTATATATTTATTCTTTTTAGCTTTTTTTAAAATATCATCAATAAACTTTACACGTAAATTTTCAATGTTTATTTTTCCAACCTTTTTAAATTTAAGCTTTTCCATTTGAATTAAAACTTTATCGTAGTAATCAAGTTTTGACATAAGACATAACCTCAACCCCTTATCTTCTTTTAAACAAACAAGATCGTTATCATGAATAAACTTTTTAAATCTAAATATATGCGAATTCCAATTGCAATTAGCTCTGTTTTTAAATTTCTTAACGTTAACTTTTTGTATTAATTCCTTTGATACTTCAGGAGAACATTTAATTACACTAAAAGAATGTTCAACAGCAGCTTTTAACTCTAAATTACTATCCACCCACATACCACCAACGTATTTAGAACTATAATTCAAAATATATTCTTGTTGAAAATCAATATCCATGTTAGATAAATTGACATAGTTACTATTTTTTCTCCTATTTACATTTCTATTATATAAAAACGTAATTTTACGATCAAATTTTTTATAAATTTTTATATAGTAGTTAATAAAATAATATTGACATCGACTTTTATAATTAAACCATTCATCAGCATCATGAAGATTAATAAAATAATTTAAACACTTTAAATATTTACGCTGATTAAACAAAAAACATTTGCATTGACAAATTATATTCTGTAAAATAATCATTTTAATATCTTGTATTTTAGTATCTTGCAAATTGCATTCGTTATTTATTTTAACGTTGCAACAGTTTGGGAAAATATGACTCATTTTACAATTATATAAAAATTGCAATCTATCTTTTAGGTGTATTATTCTCATCGACACTCGCTTCCATTCTTGTAAAATTTAAATTTGATTATCCATATTAAAAATTTAATATTCCAAAGTAAACGTAACTCAATAAATAACCGTATTATATTCCAAAGTAAATGTAACTCAATACATAACCGTATTATATGTAAATTATTAATCAATGTCTGTATTCCAATTATAATAAAATATATATAATTATTCAAAACAATACAAGAATTAATACAGTAAAACAATATTTAAAAAAAAACAAATATATACCAATTTAATAGAAGTACTTTCCACTATCTATGTAGTCGTTGTCAACTAGATTCAAATTGTATTAGAAAAAACCGTTACAAATGTAAACAAAAAGTAATACGTCATACATCAATTTTCCCACAATTCATTAATTTTTATATTGGCGGCCTGTCTGTTTATCAACTGTTGCTTTTCACTTTTTATTAACATAGCTTCTTTAATTTTGCGTTTATTATTATTTCTTTCAATACACAAAATCTTAACTTTATTAAAATCAAAATCAAAACCATAATTACATGTTACATTATGATTATTGTATGGTAATAAAAAATATTGAAAAAAGAGGATATATTCCTTGGTATTCAAATGTGCCAATAGCACATAAATTATCCGGTTTAAAATCATTTTTATTTAGGAATAATAACTTATGTAAATATAGTTCTGATAAAATAAGTAACATAAATGTATTTATTATGGATTTGTTAAATGTTGGATATGATCATAAATTAATTTATAATATTGTTACTAAGTTTAATAATAATAGAAATATTTTAGATGCTATAGATATTGATAAGATAAAATATACTTGGATATCAATACCATTTATTTGTAATGAACAAGTGAAATTTATAAAACAGATATATAAAAATATATGTCGAGTTGCATTTTATACTACTCCTAATTTAAATAGATTAATAAATAATTCAAAAAATAGGTGTAGTATTTTAAATCAAAGTTGTGCAATATATAAATGGCTATGTGTTTGTGGAAAGGCATATATTGGGGAATCTCGATGTACATTGGAGAAAAGATCAAAGGAGCATTTGTTGTTATATAAACGAGTGCAAAAATCAAGACAAGAGAATGTTAGAAATGATGATGTATCACCATCAGTATTTTTTGATCATAATGTAACATGTAATTATGGTTTTGATTTTGATTTTAATAAAGTTAAGATTTTGTGTATTGAAAGAAATAATAATAAACGCAAAATTAAAGAAGCTATGTTAATAAAAAGTGAAAAGCAACAGTTGATAAATAGACAGGCCGCCAATATAAAAATTAATGAATTGTGGGAAAATTGATGTATGATGTATTACTTTTTGTTTACATTTGTAACGGTTTTTTCTAATACAATTTGAATCTAGTTGACAACGACTACATAGATAGTTGAAAGTACTTCTATTAAATTGGTATATATTTGTTTTTTAAAATATTGTTTTACTGTATTAATTATTGTATTGTTTTGAATAATTATATATATTTTATTATAATTGGAATACAGACATTGATTAATAATTTACATATAATACGGTTATGTATTGAGTTACGTTTACTTTGGAATATAATACGGTTATTTATTGAGTTACGTTTACTTTGGAATATTAAATTTTTAATATGGATAATCAAATTTGGATTTTACAAGAATGGAAGCGAGTGTCGATGAGAATAATACGTCTAAAAGGTAGATTGCAATTTTTATATAATTGTAAAATGAGTCATATTTTCCCAAACTGTTGCAACGTTAAAATAAATAAGGAATGCAATTTGCAAGATACTAAAATACAAGATATTAAAATGATTATTTTACGGAATATAATTTGTCAATGCAAATGTTTTTTGTTTAATCAGCGTAAATATTTAAAGTGTTTAAATTATTTTATTAATCTTCATGATGTTGATGAATGGTTTAATTATAAAAGTCGATGTCAATATTATTTTAATAACTACTATATAAAAATTTATAAAAAATTTGATCGTAAAATTACGTTTCTATATAATAAAAATGTAAATAGGAGAAAAAATAGTAACTATGTCAATTTATCTAACATGGATATTGATTTTCAACAAGAATATATTTTGAATTATGGTTCTAAATACGTTGGTGGTATGTGGGTGGATAGTAATTTAGAGTTAAAAGCTGCTGTTGAACATTCTTTTAGTGTAATTAAATGTTCTCCTGAAGTATCAAAGGAATTAATACAAAAAGTTAACGTTAAGAAATTTAAAAACAGAGCTAATTGCAATTGGAATTCGCATATATTTAGATTTAAAAAGTTTATTCATGATAACGATCTTGTTTGTTTAAAAGAAGATAAGGGGTTGAGGTTATGTCTTATGTCAAAACTTGATTACTACGATAAAGTTTTAATTCAAATGGAAAAGCTTAAATTTAAAAAGGTTGGAAAAATAAACATTGAAAATTTACGTGTAAAGTTTATTGATGATATTTTAAAAAAAGCTAAAAAGAATAAATATATAGATGCTCATACGTATTATCGTCTTTATCCATCTGCTGCAATTTGTCCTAGAATTTTTTCGAATATTAAACTACATAAACAAGATAAACCTTTAAGATTAATGATTGACTTTGGTGGATCATTTTACTATGAAACTTGTAGATTTATAGAAACATTATTAAAAGATGTTCTTGGATTTGGAAAATATACTATTAATTCATCGTTTGATTTTGTAAAGAAAATTCAAAATATTAATATTAATAATAATGATAGTATTTGTACATTTGATATATGTGAGATGTACGGTTCAATAGATAGATTAAAATCTATAAAAATTATATTAGATGCTTTAATGTTAAAAAAAGTTGATGTTAAAAAAGTAAAATTTGTAAATGATGTATTATATTTTATTGATAAAAATATATATGCTATGTTTAATGAAAATTATTATAAAATGGATTACGGATGGCCTATGGGACTTCCTGTAGTTTCACAAATATGTAGTTTTGTAGTATCAAGATATGAAGATATAATTCTTAATAATAATATATATTGCCAAGGTATTAAAATTTATTACAGGTATGTTGATGATGTTTTTGTTTGTGGAAGTTTAGATATTATAAATGTATTATTCAATGAATTAAATAGTTTAGAAGGTTTAAAATGGAGTAAATCTTTTGAAGAAAAAATGTCAATTCAGTATTTAGATATTAAAGTTACCCGTAATAAAAATAAATTAGATTATTGTATGGTAATAAAAGATATTGAAAAAAGAGGATATATTCCTTGGTATTCAAATGTGCCAATAGCACATAAATTATCCGGTTTAAAATCATTTTTATTTAGGAATAATAAATTATGTAAATATAGTTCTGATAAAATAAGTAACATAAATGTATTTATTATGGATTTGTTAAATGTTGGATATGATCATAAATTAATTTATAATATTGTTACTAAGTTTAATAATAATAGAAATATTTTAGATGCTATAGATATTGATAAGATAAAATATACTTGGATATCAATACCATTTATTTGTAATGAACAAGTGAAATTTATAAAACAGATATATAAAAATATATGTCGAGTTGCATTTTATACTACTCCTAATTTAAATAGATTAATAAATAATTCAAAAAATAGGTGTAGTATTTTAAATCAAAGTTGTGCAATATATAAATGGCTATGTGTTTGTGGAAAGGCATATATTGGGGAATCTCGATGTACATTGGAGAAAAGATCAAAGGAGCATTTGTTGTTATATAAACGAGTGCAAAAATCAAGACAAGAGAATGTTAGAAATGATGATGTATCACCATCAGTATTTTTTGATCATAATGTAACATGTAATTATGGTTTTGATTTTGATTTTAATAAAGTTAAGATTTTGTGTATTGAAAGAAATAATAATAAACGCAAAATTAAAGAAGCTATGTTAATAAAAAGTGAAAAGCAACAGTTGATAAACAGACAGGCCGCCAATATAAAAATTAATGAATTGTGGGAAAATTGATGTATGACGTATTACTTTTTGTTTACATTTGTAACGGTTTTTTCTAATACAATTTGAATCTAGTTGACAATGACTACATAGATAGTTGAAAGTACTTCTATTAAATTGGTATATATTTGTTTTTTTAAAATATTGTTTTACTGTATTAATTATTGTATTGTTTTGAATAATTATATATATTTTATTATAATTGGAATACAGACATTGATTAATAATTTATATATATATATATATATATATATATATATATATATATATATATATATATATATATATATATATATATATATATATATATATATATATATATATATATAATGTTTTTCTGAAGGTTTGTGATGATGGTGTTCTAGCTGTATTTTTATATTGGACTATTTCCATCATCTAATATATGTGTGAATGTTTTTAGAAAAGTTTAATTTTTAGTTAAATGTTTCAAATGCATTCAACTGTTAATAATATCACAGCAAACAGGTTAGTATATGCACTAACTGTTAGTAATATCACAGCAAACAAGTTAGTATACACACAATGTTTCGAGAGGTATTTTTCCCCTCTTCTTCAGGTGTTTTTGGCCTGACCAGTGACAGTACTAGCATGGGATTCAAACCTGGGTCCTTAGATTCTTGATTATTGAAATTTAAGGTAATGTTCTAACCAACAGAGCCATCCTGCCAAAGGCAACAGTATGTAGTAATTTCATATACTTATCTATGAGGTTCCTCCTGATTTCTCCACTTTTTCCTCAGAGCAAAGTTGATTAGTGATTTCCATTCATTATGTATAGTCACCCTAGGTTGGCTTATGGGATCTTTTTCCATTGTCATGTGAGTAGCTTCTTTAAATTTTCTTCTTTGTACCTTTTCTTCTTTATCCAATATTTTTGTATTTTCCCAATTGAACATATGGTCATTGGTCCAAACATGGTCTGCTACCTTAGACACATCTGTTTTCTCTCTTCTAATCATCAGTTTATGTTCTTGCAAGCACTTTTGAATGGGATGGCTGGTCTCACCAATATATGTTCTTCCACATTCACATGGTATTTCATAGATGCAGTTTTTTCTTTGCAGCATTTCAAGTTTAGGCTCTGTAGATGTTAGAATTCCTCGTAGTGTGGTATGGCTCTGGAAAGCTGGTCTGATGTTTTACTGATTGCAGATTTTCCTTAATTTGTCTGCTATTTTTGGAATGTATGGATACACTACAGTAACAATAATTGTCTTTTCTCTTGAGGGTTCTTTTTTTGTCTATTTAATGTTTTCTTAATAGCAGCTGATGGATAACCATTTTTCTTAAAAGTTTGTTCTATATAGATCTTTTGTTTTTCAAAATCACCAGTTTCTGAACAAACTTCTTTTGCTCTGCTCCACAGTGATAGTATAACTCCATGATTTGTGTTTCTGGTGTGATTATATGTATAGGCTAGGTATTTTCCTGTATGTCTATGTTTTCATTTTAATTTTGCCATGAGGGAGTCTTGTCACAAGAACATCTAAGAAAGCCAATTTTTGATTTTGTTCTGGTTCTATTTTAAATTTAATTGAAGGGGATATGTTATTGATGTGTGTCCAGAAAGTTTGTAGCAGTGCTTTACCATGTGTCCATACAACAAATGTATCATTCACATAGCGATGCCAAACTTTAGGTGGATAAGGAGTAGTTTTTATGGCTGTGGTTTCAAGTTCTTCCATGTAAATATTGCTAATCAGGGGAGACAATGGTGAACCCATAGCCATTCCTTGATTTTGTTGGAAAAATTCTGTGTTATATTGAAAGTAGGTTGTTTTTATACAGAAAGTTAATAGTTCCATTATGCTATCAATAGGAAGAGCTGTTCTGGTTTGTAAACTATTATCATCATTTAACCTTTTTCTTACAATAGACAATGCTTCTTCACATGGTACATTTGTAAATAAACTTTCCACATCAAAGCTTACCAATAAGTCAGTTCTTTCAATTTTCATGTTCTTGATTAATTCTACAAAGTGACTAGAATTCCTGACAAATGATTCAGTCTTGCATGCCAAAGGACTTAGAACTTTGAGAAGAAATCTTGCCAAATTCTGGCAAGGTGAATCTCTAGAACTAACAATAGGTCATAATGGAACATGATCCTTATGGATTTTAGGTAGACCATAATATATAATGTTTCATTTTATGGATCAGGTAATTTAAATAGAATGGTTAATAATTCAAATGGCATGTTAGAAAAAATAATGTGAGTAATGTAATTTATAAAATTTATTGTGGGCGTAACTTATCATATGTAAGGGAATCTGTGTGTAATATGGAGAAAAGAATTAAAGAACATAAATTGTTGTATAAAAGAGTTTTGAAAAATATACAGATATGTAATGGTAGTCATAATAAAGTGAAGTTATATACTGAATCTGTTTATTTTGATCATGATCAGAATTGTAATGTTAAATTTGATTTTGATATTATCAAAACAAAAATTTTAGGCCAAGAGAGATGATAATGAAAAGAGAAATATTAAAGAGGCAGTTTTTATTAGTAGGTATAAAAATACGATAATAAACAGACAGTCAGCAAATGTTAGGATTAATGAATTGTGGGATATTTAAATCGACAAGTGTTTCTGATTAGTAATAGATGATTCCATTTTGAAAGTTGAGTTGATAACGATTATGAATATAATCAAAAATATTTCTTTATGAGGTTTTATTTATATTATAAATTGTTTACTGTTGTTTGGAATATATTTAAGTTTCATTATATATATATATATATATATATATATATATATATATATATATATATATATATATATATATATATATATATATATATATATATATATATATATATATAATCAATTGAATTATTTTACAAAACTAATAATAAATTCGATATATATATATATATAATGATTATTACTTTATGAACTTCAATCTTTATAGAAGCATTAGTTATTTTATACAATCCACAATTAATTTTATGCAATTAATAAGCTCAAACATTACATATAATATAGTCAGTTGACAATTAGACTATTTTTTTCATATAAACCTGATCACTTATCTAATATATGCAAATAACATAAGTGCTTATATAATTAATGCATTATCATGGATATATACAATTTCGAATGAAAACATCTTCTATTGGTCATTATTTAACTATGACAAACAACATTATCATAAGTCACTATTCAGATTTTGGTTACTATATCACATCTCATATGATAGTCCAATAAAACTGATACAGGAATATTTAAACGTTCAGGGTATAAAATTATATGATATAGTTTTATAATTTAATAATTAAATGTCTTTTTATTTAAACACAGACAAACTTATCAAGAAGTACATTTAAGTTTATTTTTTAAATATTGGTTTTCTTTTTTTTAAGCTGATAATGAAGTAAATAGAGTTCTTCATGCTATTGAACTTCCAATTCTTGCTTATGAAGAATGCAGTTTTATAGCCAAATATAACTATCTTGAAATTCATGAAAATGAGTTCTGTGCTGGATACACTGACAGGATAGGAAGTGACGCTTGTGGGGTAAACTACATATTTTCAATAAATATATTTTGACTCTTTATTGATTAGTTTTTATTATATTGATTACTTTCAATTAAAGCTTTATTTACTGCAAAATTCTCCAAATATTAAAAATGACCTCCCTCATAGCTATATATATATATATATATGTATTATAACTGCATGGATTGTGCGTATATATTTGTAAATATTTAAATATATATAATTGTTTGAAAGTTTCATTGTGTCAGGAATGTTTGATTTTATTTTTAAATAATTTGTTAAAGATTTATTGATTAAAAGCTACATTTTTTCGATAAGCTTTCAGATTTTCCCTTTCTAAAAACAACAGTTAAAGTTTTATTAGTTAGAAAAAAAGATAAGGATTTCCTAATTAAAATCATTTTCTGATTTTAAGAATTCATTTTCTAATTAGAAAATGAATTCAAGTTAATGAGTTTGAAAGCCTTATCGAGGGAATGTCTCTAAAAACAACCAGTAAATCCAAAAACATTGATAATGAAAGAGGCACTAGCCTAAAGGCATCAGAGGACAGGATATATAGCTCTGAAAAGTTTGGAAAAAAGGCCATCTTTGTTGTAGTGAAGTGCAGTAAACTCTGTGCATTTTAAATAGTGTTTTGATCATGGTAAGGAGCTAAACATCAGGAATCTGGCTATTGGTTCCTGAAGTCCCCTGAAAATCTTCAATGTAGCTGCTGAATCTTTTCCAAACCAATCATGCTGCTAAAATAATGAAAATCAATAAAATGCTGTTCAAGTAATCAATAAAATGGTGCTTATGTTTTCCTCACCCGGATGTGTAACTTAAAGATCCAGCCCGGAAGAAATAGGTAATATATTTCCATAATGAACCTTAAACTTTCTGGCCGGTTCCAAACTTTACTTTACACTTCTTTTAAGAGCTCTTTTCATTCTATAAATGTCATAATCTCTGTGTAATAATCTCTGTGTAAACTTACTTTTATTTATGCTATTATATCATAATTCTCTCAACTTCTAGTCTCTAACATTCTCTTTTCTTACTTGGCGGTTCATTTATTATATATATATATTTGTGTAATTTATTAATGTTGTTACTTTAATTATATGCCAATAATCTTTCGACTCGATAAACTCCTTTGTTCTATTTGCCTTACGTAGAAAATATAATATTAATTTTAATAGTAGTTCTCACCCATTAGAACTAAATTTATAAGTTCTATAAATCATCGAGTCGAAATAAATTATTACATGTTTACTATCTTTATCATTGGCTAATAATAAATTTTTAGCTCCATTTTTAATCAATGTCACTGCTATTTTCTCGTTTCACTAATATTTATTTCTTATTCAAATATAATCTTAAAATGTTTTTTGCAAAAGGCCGGTAAAGGAATCAAATAAATATATTCTAATTCAACTTTGTTATTTTCTATTAAGATTCAGAAAGGGCACGATGATTGGGCATAATTAATATGATTTACAAATACTTTAAAATTGTTTTACTTAAAAGCTCATTTGACTTTAATTCATTTGATTAAGTCATCATGAAGAGCATTCTATATGGGTTTTATTTTTCAAATGATGACTGTCCAGCCATCATTATCAACATTGCTGGCAAAAGGCTATCGTTCGTTTCGCATGCTTGTTGGTAGTAATATCTCTGTTATTTCAAATAATTGAGGAAGAGAGCACCTCCTCCTCTGTTCATGTTATAATTGGAACATCAAAGGCTTGTAGTTATTACTTGGCCTGGTTTCCCTCGTGTTGCACATCTCAAAAGGGCAGTAAGACTTGTGAAAGACAAGCCGCCATGAGACTTAAACTACCAACCAGCAATTATCTTTCACTTTCTAGCTCATAATTCATCAGCATCATTACCTCTCTGTTCCAGTAAAGCCCGCTCCGATGCTCGTAATTCGTGATGAAGTGATTTCAATTAAAGTTGAACAGATTCTCAGTTATATTTAATTAAATAAGTTTTCCAATCAAGATTAATGTTATGCCCTAAAATACATATCTTGCTCTTCATGAATGGATTTGTGAATGTGAAAATAAATATCACATCCGTTTATATAAAATTAGAATAATAATTTTCTTTACTAATGAATACGTTTATCTGCCTTTATTTTCTTGTTGGGGGCATGGACATAGAATTCCAATATTATAAACAGTGAGGATTGCCAATTCCTCTACAAGCTTTATGATAAATGCTTAGCCAGAGCCAGCACTTAAAATATCTCTGTCAGGAACCCCTCCCCAAACCCCTGACCATGGTTTCGTGCTTTGGCACAGAGTGCCAAAGCACGAAACCATGGTCAGGGGAGTGCCAAAGCACGTTACCATGGTCAGGGGTTTGGGGAGGGGTTCCTGACAGAGATATTTTAAGTGCTGGCTCTGGCTAAGCATTTATTATAAAGCTTGTAGAGGAATTGGCAATCCTCACTGTTTATAACTTACAAGCTTAAGAGATAGGGTCATGTGATCTATGAATTGATCTATGACTTTTATTTTGACTATTTATAATTCCAATATTGTGTACTACCCTTTGGCATATAATAAGGACCACCACTCTTATCATAATCAATAAACATTGTTTAAGGACTAGAATTAATTAATATAAACATTATTTAAAATTTAAACAAAACAGACTATTATTATTAAATATTTTCTAAACACACTTGGTTTTTTTAAGTCTTTTTATTCATAATTATTCCTTTACTAATGAATACCTTTATCTGCCTTTATTTTCTTATTGGGGGCATGGACATAGAATTCCAATATTGCGTACTACTCTTTGGCATATAATAAGGACCACCACTCTTATCATAATCAATAAACTTTGTTTAAGAACAAGAATTAATTAATATAGTCATTATTTAAAATTCAAACAAAACAGACTATTATTATTAAATATTTTCTAAACACACTTGGTTTTTTTTAAGTCTTTTTATTCATAATTATTTTAATGTTAATGCTCGCTGTCTGTGTTGGCAACCTCAACATATACATATTATTCAATTTAAAATTATTTTAGTTAGTTTATTATCAGATATTAATGTCAGTTCAGGGTTGTCTGATCCTCACTAACCTTTGAGCTAGTTTCTTGGTGCATAGCACTGTGCTGTCGATTTGGATTTCTACTAATCTGAGCTGTTGAGTTGGATTTGAATTCAGTCTTGGTTCAGGTGAGTTTGGATCCGAATCGCAGTTTAGGTGATGGGTTTTTAGACTGGTACATGGTTATGTTTTTGGCTGCCCAACTGTTGTGGCTTCGATTTAATAAACCCCACACCATGTAGACAGTATTTATAATCTTAGTTACTCAGTCAATTCAGTCTCGATAAATTAAATGTTTCTGTAGAGAGGTCTATTTTTGTAGAATGTTATATATATGTATATATGAAAAAAAGTTTTGCAATTTATAACACATAACTGAAATGATTTTAATAAATTAAAATGTCATTTTGTAAATTTTTTTTTTACACTTAAAAATGTTTCAAGTCTATTTATTAAATGTTCATTCAGTAAAAGATTCGTTAGTCAAAATAATTATTTAAAGAAAAGTAATAAGATAGTAACACATATATAAATTAATTATATGTGTACTATATCAGTATATATATTATACGTTTGTTCATACGCGTTCGTGACAGTAAGAAAGTTATTGTTAGAAAAGTAGTAAAAGTATCAAAGCAAGGGGTAAAATTAGATGAAATGTTTTTCTGTGTCAAAATTAATTATATTCATCTCTGTTGTTATGATTTAAAATATCCAATATGATATCATGTTAAAAGTTTTAAATTTCAAAATATTGCTTGCTAGCACATATATTAAATGTTCGCTCCATATTCTTAGTAGCCTCAAAGTAGGCGAAGACCTTGAAACTGGGAATTATATGGCAAGCAGTCCGATGCAGTGTGACATTATGCTCTAATGACAATAATTTCTAGAGTAACCTCAAAGCAGGTGAAGACCTTTTGTGTACACCAAGCAGCCAGATGCAGTTGGCAAAAATGCTTAAATGGTTTACACACTTTCATGTTAGCAAGATTAAAAATGATATCAAAAAATAAATGTTCTTGTGTAATATTAATTTTGACATTTTTTTCTTTGTGTGTGAAAGCCTCATGTTAGTGAGAATAATTATTGAATTCCTATATTTAAACTCAGGTCAGGAACGCTTCAGTTGTTATTAAATAATAAATACTCATCATCAATAAAATTGTTCTATCAAAAATTAAGTCAGTCATATGTAGTTTGGGGGCCAATGGGTTATTTCACTGGCCCTATTGATCTCATTTTGCTCACTGGAGCCCATATAAATAAATTTGTCAGCAAATTTGATTGTCAGCACAGTAGTGGGTCAGTTGTCTAAATAATGAAAACCAAATGTGTCCAATACAATTACTTGTACTACCTGCTAATATGTATGTATATATATATATATATATATATATATATATATATATATATATGAATGTTTGTATATCATTAATTATTTGTATAGTTTCTTTTTTCAGACATGGGAGAACAGTTGAACAGAGGAAAAGTGAGTAATGTTTGTTTCTTATCTTTAACAGTTTTTTCTAAATAAAATACATGTCTCATTCAAAAAAATTTATAGAAAGAGCTAACCAAGAAAACATAGGCAAACTAAAACTAAACTAAAAAAGGCAGATTACATAGATTGGGGAAATAATATACAGCAGCTAGCAAAGATAGGGACAATGGGACCAGTAGTCAGAGACCTAATTAAATGTACCAAAGAAAAAAGTTATTATTTAAGTATTCAGAAAAAGAGTGCCATAATTACCTATTATTTTCAAGAGAATAACATATTTTTGTTTATACAAACCAGAACGGGAAAGCCACTGGCAAATTCATTGACCTTTCAATACCCTTTGATTCAAATCATAGATTTTTACGGTGAATGCTGGGAAGATCTTCAACAACATATAGACAGTTTAGCTGATGCTTTTGCAATAGAAACTCTGGATAATGTTCAACAAATATTAATTGCTCGACACCATTTGAAATCCTGGCCAAAGACTGGTGGGGCATGCTAGAGAAGAAGCCGGACACCTTTGAACAATATTGTCACAAGCTGCTAAAAACATTCTGGAGTGAAGAGAGGCAAGAAAGCTTGTTGCGTGACCTTATTAATGATCATTTTTCAGTAAATAAGGGAAATACCTACGACCAGTTTTTTTTACAACAGTCAACCGAATATCACTCATTGTCCAGTTTTAACTTTCCAGAGTCTCGAATTGTTCTTATGATAGGAGACAACATGCCACGAGAGGTTCAGGAACTTATGATTGGTAGTCAGATTGGTACTATCCATGAAATAATGGACTTCTTAGAAACAGTGGATAAACATTTTAAATCTGCGGACACAAGTTACACAAAAGACACTCCAGCCCCAACCATTAATCAAATGACTAATTTATTCTCTGAGAAAGATAATGAAGGATGTCAGATAATTCATTTGTGTCCCATTATCGAAAGAAATGTAGAGGAGAGCAGAGTATCAGCCTTGATCGATTTGGGCAGTCAAGCATCCATTGTATCTGCAGCATGGATCGGAAACTTGAAAAAGAGATGCAAGATAATGCAACTCCCAACCTGTCTGATCCAAATGACCTTGGCTAATGGAAAAAATGTGTCAAGTGAAAACCATCAAGTATGGTTGGAGGTTGAAATCAACAAAAGGCGAGTAGGGCATACCTTTCTTATTATGAGAGGGCTCATATATGATGTAGTATTGGGCTCTGACTTTTTGATTTAAAATCATGACATTATTGACTACCCTAAAGGTAGATGCTCATTTGAAAATGAAACTGTCAAATTTAAACGTTACTCCACCGGGAAGGAAACCATGAAAGTTGCCTAATCCAGCCGGTTAATCTTTCAATGATCGATAAAAAGGTTGAAGAATACATTATTACTGAACCGGATGATACCGAGCAAATGCGAAAAATCCTCAAGAAATATGACATAATTTTCTCTTCGATGCCGGGCGAAATTACAGGGTAAACTCACTGAATCAGAGTGAAAAAAGAAACTTACATCCAGTCCAAAAGTACCTGATTTCATTTCACTATAAAGATGAAGTAGAAGCACAGATAAAACAAATGATCATATTTGAATATTGTCGAGCGCAGCCCTTCTCCATATAACAACCCATTGGTCATCGTCAAGAAAATGAAAACTTATGGCTATGCTTGGATACCCGGAGTTTAAACAGCATCACTATACGGGAAAGAGATGCTCCTCCTCCTATCCAAGAAGTACTTGTACAATTAGCTGGGAAGACAGTATTTTCAATGTTAGATTACTGGCAATTGAATCTTGATCCAAGGGACTGGAAATACACTGCATTTCGGTAAGGTGGATACATGCACATTGTTAAAAGGGTTTCCTTCGGACTTATTAATAGTGGAGCATGCCTCATGCGCTGTTTGAGGCAGGTCCTTTCTGAAGAAGTGCAAAAACAGATCGTATGCTATGTTGACAACATAGTAATCATCTCAGAAGATGTGAAGGAAAACTTACAATATTTGGAAAGGTTCCTGAGTGAATGCAGAATGAAGAATATCACAGTGATCTTAGAAAAAAGCCGTTTTGCTATTGGGGAGATAATCTTCCTTGGTCATGTCATTAACAAACATGGCATCAAGGTACATCCAGACAAAGTTGCAGCCATAGAAAAGTTTCCAACCCTGACTACTCAGAAACAGATCCGATCATTTCTTGGGCTTTGCAACTTTTATCACAAGTTCTATGCAAACTTTGCCCAGGAAACTAGGAATCTTATAGACCTCATAAAAAAACGAAAGTGGGAATGGGCCCCACTCCATGACCAGGAACTACTGAACATAAAAGAAAACTTCGTAGGGTGGTTATGCTGCACCACCCTGACTTTAGCCAGACCTTTTACGTACAAACTGACAGCAGCAAGCAAGGACTAGGAGCTGTCTTGTTTCAATAGGGCAATTCTGGTGAACATCGAGTGATATATTTTTGCAGTCATGCTTTAAAGGGTGCAGAAATCCATTACACCACCACTGAGCAAGAAACTCTTGCCATAGTATGGGCATGCTAGAAATTCCAGCAATTCTTTCTAGGATCGGAAGTTGTCATCATAACTGACCACCGATGTCTAGAATTTCTTAATAAGAGTTTCCTCACCAACGACCAACTCATTAGATGGAGCTTGGTCTTCCAACAATTTTAGTATAAGATCCAGTATTGCCCAGGACCAGAGAATGTTGTGGCTGACATTTTAAGTCACCGTCCAGTACAAATGAGCATACAAAACCCAAAAATAAATGATCAATCCTTAAAAATTATGGCCACCACAATTATTGAGTCCCACCAAGGCTGAGCTAAGGAATCTTGCATACTGTCAGGGCCTACAATATCACCACATTATTCTGGAGTTATCCAAGACCCAGAGTAAGGACCAGAACCTACAAAGCAGATACACTCACTTTCAGGTCAAGCAGGGTATTTTACAGACCAAAACAGGGGACTATAATGCACCATGGAAAACAATGACCCCAGATAGACTGAGACCACCCTTACTTAGACATATTCATCAAATCATTGGGCACTATGGACCTAGAAAGACAGAAGAGGCAGTGCAATGCCAGTTCTACTGGCCAGGAAAGTACAATCAGATTCTCACCACTATTAGACAATGTGATGTCTGTGCTGCCACTAAATTTCCAAATAAATCATATGCAGGAGGTATTCAACCAGTGATGGCCACAAGACCAAATGAAATCCTCACTATAGATCATTATGGGCCTCTTCCCAAATTTAGGACCTTTCAATACTTGCTTGTCACATATGATATTTTTTTAAGTATGTTCAAAGTTACCCAGTTCGAACCACCAATTCACAAAATGCCATCCGGGTCCTTCAGGATAAGCAATTTTCTGAGGTAGGTAAGCCTGAGACCATATTATCAGATCATGGCTCAGTGTTTACCTCAAAAGAATGGAAAAATTGGATAAAAAAACAAAAGGTAAATCATCATCTGACATCAATTAGAAACCTGCAGTCCAAGTCATGTGAAAGAGTTATGAGAGAAATTAGTCAACTTTTTCATTTGTGCGTACCTACAGATCATCAGAGGTGGGTGGATAAAGTTCCATATATAAGGGACTGCATTAATAATGCAATGAATGAGTCAATGGATTTAGCACCTACACATCTTGACTATGGGCAGTCATGTCAGGCCATTTTTTCTTCATTATTA
>JAQFVV010000409.1:438077-488612 GCA_028023455.1 Epiperipatus broadwayi | reverse complement strand
CATGGCCGACATAGGTCACGGAGAAGCAATAAGACTCTGAAAATTAAAAGAGAGGTTCTTAATTGACTAAAATAGATCACTAATCTATTTAACTTAATGCATAGTTTTTACATATATAGACTATAAATAGTAATTAGAATTGGATTGAATTAGAGCAATAACGAGACAGAGAATGAAATACATTAAATTAATTCTATATTTATTTACAATTGGCATGAAATTGATCAGTTTTACACATTTCAGCATCGAATGTACAAACATTGGGTGGATAAGAGAACACATTCTCTTTTTATATCCAATTCAAAATCACTTTACATAAGTAATCATTAAATTTCATAGAGGGGTTTAACATATGCCCATCTTATGAATTGTTTACAATTGATACCTAATTATCATTACATTATGTCTATAAATCTCGATAAGCCAAATCCTATTACATTTGTGGCTGGTATATAAATAATTATATTAAACTTTGATCATGAATTCATTTACTAAAATATATGATATGACTTAATAACGAGTGCATAAACCAGCTCAAGTAATGATCAATCGAACATGGCTTTCGAGAGAAAATTTCAGAATGCTGAAGAGTTATGTTAAGGTGGGAGAGTTGGCTGAAATAAGATTTTACCAATGCGCTATGGCACAGGTAAACAATAATAGGAAAAGTCGCTCTGTGGATGGATGAATTAACTTCAGGGTTCTTGCGACCAACGCTGGTACCCTGTAACCGATCGCAATGCTGCATAAAAAGGAACATTGTGTTCAGGAATGGCGGGGGACTTACGTGCTAACCTGGCCTTGGCTCAGGCTTCGCTACTGCTCTACCCTATAAGAGAAGATGTGCTGGCAATGCCATGGCTCCATCTTGAGATACGTATATTACGTATAGCAGCAAAACGAGAATAATTTTATAAAATAATATATCACATCCGCCAAGCAAAGAATAGTATATTTCATACTATGAAATACGAGTTAAAAGCATATTCGCTCTATCAAATTGGGACCACCTCTTGCATAGCTTGGTAATAAACGTCTACACTACAAAAGGGAATATTACTACATCTGTACTTTGACATGCTCGATCTATTAAGTTACTTATAGATAATAAATATTTAAGGAGGAAAAGTATATTTCTATGGACTTAAGAATTTAAATGTCGAATATACTTATAAATACGATCAAGGCTAAATTTAATTCTAAATAAAACTAAAAGGTTAAGTTTTTAAATGGTTGATTATAAAAGAGCCACATTTCGCACATTAAATCATTTAAATAATAAAAAAAATAGGATTTCAAAACAGCGCAGAAAGTTGACGCTACAAACAAATTATACGAAGATTTTCAAATAATATTTTCTTAAAATATACATGAAATTAAGTGCTCACTGTTTCGAAATATTGGCATATGAAATATAATAAGCATTTAAAATAAAATAAGCAAAGAAATATAGACACAACCGCAGTGATATAACTTTAAATTAGACACTTATAAAGTACTTTAAATGAAGGGAAAATATAAATTACTCAGATTATTTAAACTTTAACAACATGAAATTTTGATAGCAATTGACATATTTAAAATATTAATTAAATGGATTTAAGTTTTGGTTACATTTAGCTTTATCATTATTTTCAAAGAAAGTTAGCTAACTTATATAGATATTATTTACATTTACACAGAATTACACAGAGCTCTGCGGTTTGCAAAATAAAAACAGTACCGGTGTTATTTATCTGGACTGCAAGTTATTGCTGTAGGTTTGGTGAGTTTTACTGGGCGGCTAATGGCATCATCTTTCCCATTCTGTTAGGCTTACCTCTGCTAGCAGCATGATGGTGGTTTAGGCATTTTGACGAGAAAAACCCCGTTCTCCCACGGAGTAACAGCAACAAGATGCCCGCTTTTAGCCAGACATGTTAAACATTAACAATTGTGAAGACTGGCTGCAATTCTCACTAACAATAAGGCTCTCCTCCTTGTTAAAAATACAGAGTATTTATATCTTTTCCTTATCGGAATCTATCGCCTCAAGACTCACTAAACTCAGGAATTTAATTAAATATTTTTCAATTTTACAATCCAGATTTTTAAAATCTTAGATAACTTATGTTAGAAACATTCCATAAGCTATTATAATTAAGATTTTTCATTGCAAACAATTGTCCAATTTAGATTTTAAAATAACTTACTCTTATCTAAGGAGATTTTAATTAGTAAATTTTGAACTAGTTTTACTTTTTACGAATTCCAGGTGTGGTCGTTAATGACACTTGTTTACAATCAAAAATCTTTTAATTACTTGACCAGCTTTTATTTTTAATCTTACATATAATAGAAACTCTTTCTATTTAAAAACAACTTTTCAACATTTTTTTTAAAATGAAAACATTTTTAACATATTTATTTAAAATAATTTACAAACATTTTGATATAGCTTTTAAATATATTTTCGAGAAACTTTTTCCCTGAAATATATTTAAAACAAGAAATCTTTTAACAATTTTTAAAGACATTTAATATTATTTTTAAATACTGGCTTTTACATATTTTAAATCATGTCTTTCTTCTATATAACACAGATTATATATCCACATACGAAATTACAATATTAAACAACAAAATTAATAATTTACACTTATCTTAAATAATATAACGAATATTTTTAGAAATATTAAATAAATTTAGTACGCTATAATTTTACTAATCCTATCTATAATTTTACTAATCCTATCTAATTATAGCGTTGGTTCGCATGCAAATATATAATACTGTTTATACAGACATGAGCGAATTTTAGATTTATTAACATTTAAATAGGTTCGAACTTAGCACAGATGAGAGTGTCATTAAGTTTGATGGTGAAATGATAGGGGCTTGGAAAGTTATCGTTTCATATCCGAATACTTGGGACAAAAAAAATAACAAAAAAAAAAAAAGGAATTCACTTACAGTTGGCTATTAAATAATTTGATAAGCTTTTTTTTTTTTTAGTAATATTAAATCAATTAAGCTACCACATAGAGATGAAAACTTATAAACCCAATTGCCTGCTACATTCTATACCAAGGAATTTCATACATATTAGACAATCGATTATTACAAAAAAAATACGACTAAATTAAAAGTTTAAAAGCAAACCACACAAAATAGAATATTGTCAAATATTTACATTAAACAAACTTTTATATCTGACTGGATATACGTCAATTATTATGCAATGAAATGTTAGTTTTTATATATATATAATAAGGATAATTTATAAACTATATAATGATAAGGGAGGGTAGATCGTAACAAATATATATATTTTATTTAAATAGGATCTGGTGGTACATTAAGTAACTTCTCTTTATCTAACTTAAAACAGCACCTGAATATAATGTCATCCTTTTCATCTGATGTCAATCCATATTTCTCATACTCATCTTCCCATCTCACAGGCGGTCGTACTGAGTGCATTTCTTGACTGTGTGCAAACTCACTTCCACTATCTACAACTTCCTTATCCGATCTTCTATTTAAGTCTACTCCTTCATAGCTAGAGAAATACTTTGGGTGCCTTCCAGATTTGTTCTTTCCGAATAGTAGGGTTTGAATTTGTTCTTTCTCTCTCCCTCTGTTCTTCCCCTGGTGAACCTTTGCAGCTGTCTCCTGCCTTCTCTCTATCCATCCCAGACTTGCTTTCTTACTTGTGTATGGATCCCTTCTCTTCCTTTTCTTCTTGCCCTTTATGGTACTCTTCGATTTGTACTTCCCATACAATCCACCTATTCCCCAGAACTCTTTATCCAACTCTGTTCTGTCCTGCTGGAGCTCCTGCTTTCTATCTTCTACTATCGCCTCAATATCCACACATTTGGATTCTTTATTCTCAGTCTCTACTATATCCTCCAGCATGTCCTTGCTATCCCACATATCCAATTCAGTCTTCTTCAAAAGGAAATGGCGACTTTCATCATCCTCTTCATTAATCTCTGGCTTGCTCATTTTGTCCAGCTCAGTTTTCCTAAACTCTTCCTTTTCCACTGGTCTTAACTCTTCTTTTACTATTATATCAATTTTAAACTTTTCTTCTTCTAGCATTGTGCTATCAGACTTCACTTCTTCTCCCTGATCTGACACTAACTCTTCTATCTCATCATCTACAGTATTCTGCATTTCCTTGCCATTTTCGTCCTGTGCTTTTTCTGTATTCTCTGTGAGTTTTACTGGAATCTCCTCACTTTTTAGCTGGCATCCCTTCAGGATTTTACACAGCACTTTTTCTAACTCTTTTCTGATTTGTGCTGTTCCTTCCTCACATCGCCTGCCCAAAACTTCAAAACATCGTTCCATTTCTAGATTATTTCTATGATCCCTCTCTTCTGCATCCTGTCTACTTTTCCTATCTCTCTCTTCTGCATCCTGTCTACTTTTTCTATCTTTCTCTTCTGCATCCTGTCTACTTTTCCTATCTCTCTCTTCTGCATCCTGTCTAAGTTGCTTCACTAGTGACTCCATCATTGAGTTCATATTCCAGCAATCTTTCTTAATTTCTTCTATAGGTCTCTGTTCAGTTACCATGGTATCTGACTTTTCTGACATGGCCACACTTTGATGTATAGATGCCTTGTCCCTTTTCTGGATCGTACTTGCTTCACCTTCCGTGTCTCCCTCTGTGCTGCTACTCTCTTCCATAATTTTTTTTCCCGATCTTAATATAATACCCCTACACATTCCTTCTTTTCCTGTTTTCCCTTCTTCCCCTTCGCTCACTACTTCCCTTTCTTCTTCCATACTATTATCCATTTTAATATACTAACAAAAAATTTTTTTCTATTTTTAATGGCTCAATTTGTTTTTACTAAAGTTTCTTGGTTTTTGTTTGCTTTACTAACTCGGCTAATTGCTGCACTCTACAAAGAAAACGATCTGTCTCCTACTCATCCCAATACCTAATCCTAATTCTATTAATACACCTAACTTCTTGCTATACATTCGCTTGATGCCCACCCAACATTTAACTAATGGTGAAATAAATTTAATATATATATATATATAACAAAAATTATAAAATGCAACTCACCCTTGGCCTTTTGCAGCTGTTTTTCTTTTTTAAATTTTCCACGGTTCATGGTTATAATTTAATTTACACGTCTGTGCTAGTTTCGAACCTGTAAGATTTGTTTTGACTTTACATTTATTTCCTTCTCTTTCTCGTTCTATCCAATTCATAAAACATAAAACAAATAATAGACCCTCCCCCCTTTTTCTCTCTTTACTCCTGATGACAAAATTAATGTGAGAACAATTTGACATTTATTCAAATCATCCTTGGGTGCCAGTCACAGTGAGCAAGAAAGTTTACACCACATATATAATAAATCCCCTTAAAAATTTTACTATGCATCTATATAAATAATTTTTATATAATAAAATAATAATCTATTCCGAGTATGGAATTAATTGACGTTCAAACTCAGCAAAAAAAAATCTATACATATACATTATTTTGGAAAACGAAAAAAAATTAATTCAAAATCATTAATTTTAAACAAAAGAATTTTATATCTATACTCAATCTCCTCAGGGGTGGAAATGAGTTACATGCCCCATGATTTTGGGCGTACAAACCCGGGGAACAAATCTTACATATATATTATTCATTATTATTTAAAATAGAAGGAAAAAAACATTATATGTACATATTAAATGCTCTACAGGGTATTACAGGGTGTGGGAATATCGAATAGCCACACAATGGGCGTCGAAACCCGGTGAAAATAAAAATACTATGTAACAGTCAAGTTTGTACATTCGCATAACAGAATTCAGAATCCAAGCAAAAAAGACTGAAGCTGACCAGACTAGGACAGTGACATCCCAAGTCCGACCACACTTCAACTCATAAGCTAGGATTCCAAGACTCATTAAACTATGAATGACCACCTTGAAATTGCACGTAGTATACCTCCTTCCACACGGCCGACATAGCTCACGGAGAAGCAATAAGACTCTGAAAATTAAAAGAGAGGTTCTTAATTGACTAAAATAGATCACTAATCTATTTAACTTAATGCATAGTTTTCACATATATAGACTATAAATAGTAATTAGAATTGGATTGAATTAGAAAAATAACGAGACAGAGAATGAAATACATTAAATTAATTCTATATTTATTTACAATTGGCATGAAATTAATCAGTTTTACACATTTCAGCGTCAAATGTACAAACATTGGGTGGATAAGATGAACACATTCTCTTTTTATATACAATTCAAAATCACTTTACATAAGTAATCATTAAATTTCATAGAGGGGTTTAACATATGCCCATCTTATGAATTGTTTACAATTGATACCTAATTATCACTACATTATGTCTATAAATCTCGATAAGCCAAATCCTATTACATTTGTGGCTGGTATATAAATAATTATATTAAACTTTGATCATGAATTCATTTACTAAAATATACGATATGACTTAATAACGAGTGCATAAACCAGCTCAAGTAATGATCGATCGAACATGGCTTTCGAGAGAAAATTTCAGAATGCTGAAAGCGTTATGTTAAAGTGGGAGAGTTGGCTGAAATAAGATTTTACCAATGCGCTATGGCACAGGTAAACAATAATAGGAAAATTCGCTTTGCGGATGGATGAAATAACTTCAGGGTTCTTGCGACCATCGCCGGTACCCTGTAACCGATCGCAATGCTGCATGAAAAGGAACATTGTGTTCAGGAATGGCGGGGGACTTACGTGCTAACCTGGCCTTGGCTCAGGCTTCGCTACTGCTCTACCCTATAAGAGAAGATGTGCTGGCAATGCCGTGGCTCCATCTTGAGATGCGTATATTACGTATAGCAGCAAAACAAGAATAATTTTATAAAATAATATATCACATCCGCCAAGCAAAGAATAGTATATTTCATACTATGAAATACGAGTTAATAGCATATTAGCTCTATCAAATTGGGACCAACTCTTGTGTAGCTTGGTAATGAACATCTATGCTACAAAAGGGAATATTACTACATCTGTACTTTGACATGCTCGATCTATTAAGTTACTTATAGATAATAAATATTTAAGGAGGAAAAGTATATTTCTATGGACTTAAGAATTTAAATGTCAAATATACTTATAAATACGATCAAGGCTAAATTTAATTCTAAATAAAACTAAAAGGTTAAGTTTTTAAATGGTTGATTATAAAAGAGCCACATTTCGCACATTAAATCATTTAAATAATAAAAAAATAGGATTTCAAAACAGCACAGAAAGTTGATGCTACAAACAAATTATACGATGATTTTCAAATAATATATTCTTAAAATATACATGAAATTAAGTGCTCACTGTTTCAAAATATTGGCATATGAAATATAATAAGCATTTAAAATAAAATAAGCAAAGAAATATAGACGTGATATAACTTTAAATTAGACACTTATAAAGTACTTTAAATGAAAGGAAAATATAAATTACTCAGATTATTTAAACTTTAACAACATGAAATTTTGATAGCAATTGACATATTTAAAATATTAATTAAATTAATTTAAGTTTTGGTTACATTTAGCTTTATTATTATTTTCAAAGAAAGTTAGCTAACTTATATAGATATTATTTACATTTACCCAGAATTACACAGAGCTCTGTGGTTTGCAAAATAAAAACAGTACCGGTATTATTTATCTGGACTGCAAGTTCTTGCTGTAGGTTTGGTGAGTTTTACTGGGCAGCTGATGGCATCATCTTTCCCATTCTGTTAGGCTTATCTCGGCTAGCGGCATGATGATGGTTTAGGCATTTCGACGAGAGAAACCCCATTCTCCTGCGGAGTAACAGCAACAAGATGCCCGCTTTTAGCCACACATGTTAAACATTAACAATTGTGAAGACTGGCTGCAATTCTCACTAACAATAAGGCTGTCCTCCTTGTTAAAAATACAGAGTATTTATATATTTTTCTTATCGGAATCTATCACCTCAAGACTCACTAAACTCAGGAATTTAATTAAATATTTTTCAATTTTACAATCCAAATTTTTAAAATCTTAGATAACTTATGTTAGAAACATTCCATAAGCTATTATAATTAAGATTTTTTGTTGCAAACAATTGTCCAATTTAGATTTTAAAATAACTTACTCTTATCTAAGGAGATTTTAATTAGTAAATTTTGAACTAGTTTTACTTTTTACGAATTCCAGGTGTGGTTGTTAATGACACTTGTTTACAATCAAAAATCTTTTAATTACTTGACCAGCTTTTATTTTTAATCTTACATATAATAGAAACTCTTTCTATTTAAAAACAACTTTTCAACATTTTTTTAAAACGAAAACATTTTTAACATATTTATTTAAAATAATTTACAAACATTTTGATATAGCTTTTAAATATATTTTCGAGAAACTTTTTCCCTGAAATATATTTAAAACAAGAAATCTTTTAACAATTTTTAAAGACATTTAATATTATTTTTAAATACTGGCTTTTACATACTTTAAATCATGTCTTTCTTCTATATAGCACAGATTATATATCCACATACGAAATTACAATATTAAACAACAAAATTAATAATTTACACTTATCTTAAATAATATAACGAATATTTTTAGAAATATTAAATAAATTTAGTACGCTATAATTTTACTAATCCTATCTAATTATTGCGTTGGTTCGCATGCAAATATATATTACTGTTTATACAGACATGAGCGAATTCTAGATTTATTAACATTTAAATAGGTTCGAACTTAGCACAGATGAGAGTGTCATTAGGTTTGATGGTGAAATGATAGCGGCTTGGAAAGTTATCGTTTCAGTATATGTGGGCAATCTGATTGACTGCACCCCATTGCATACACATTTAAACTTGTCCAATTTATCTATTTTATTCCTTGTATTATTTATCAAACTATTCAAATTAATGGGCAGTCTAAATGCATTACTGAACCCATCTGCACAGATCTTTTCAATACTTGATACATATTGTATGAAATCTATTTTTTGTCATTTCTATCTTTTTGACTTCCAAGCATAATATTTCTTTTAAAACTCTCAACATATATATATATATATATATATATATATATATATATATATATATATATAATGAAGCAGTCAGATCTCAGTTCGATCCTAGCTTCATGACATCTAGCCATAAGCCCACTTCAAACCCTAGTACTAACCTTAAATTTCCGATGCAATGGGGCTTTATACATTCACTCCATGCTAATTTCCATAAAGAATAACTTATTTCATAAATGTGTATTCAAATAACTAGTTTCAGATTTAAATTGATTAATTTTATTAATAAATTCATGATAGAATTATTCATGAATATATATATATATATATTATAACTGCGAAGATTGTGCATATATATTTGTAAATATTTAAATATATATAATTGTTTGAAAGTTTTATTGCTTCGGGAATGTTTGATTTTATTTTTAAATATTTTGTTAAAGTTTTATTGATTAAAAGCTACATTCTTTCGATAAGCTTTCAGATTTTCCTTTTCCAGAAACAACAGTTAAAGTTTTATTAATTAGAAAAAAGATAAGGATTTCCTAATTAAAATCATTTTCTGATTTTAAGAATTCATTTTCTAATTAGAAAATGAATTCAAGTTAATGAGTTTGAAAGCCTTATCGAGGGAATGTATCTAAAAACAACCAGTAAATCTAAAACATTGATAATGAAAGAGGTGCTAGCCTAAAGGCATCAGAAGACAGGATATATAGCTCTGAAAAGTTTGGAGAAGAGGAGAGCCATCTTTGTTGTAGAGAGGTGCAGTAAACTCTCTGCATTTTTTTCCAAATGTCATAGAATCAAACAGGATGTGACCCACACCCGTCTGCAACCAACTACTTGCTTGCAAGGCCGGTGCGATGACCTCTTGGCTAACAACGCTTGAAGTCCCCTGAAAATCTTCAATGGACCTGCTGAATCTTTTCCCAATCATGCTGCTAAAATAATAAAAATCAATAAAATGCTGTTCAAGTAATCAATCAAATGGTGCCTACATTTTCCTCACCTGGATGTGTAACTTAAGGATCTAGCCTGGAAGAAATGGGTAATGTATTTCCATAATGAACCTTAAACTTTCTGGCCGGTTCCAAACTTTACTTTACACTCCTTTTAAGAGCTCTTTTTATTCTATAAATGTTATAATCTCTGTGTAAACTTACTTTTATTTATGCTATTATATCGTAATTCTCTCAACCTCTAGTCTCTAAACTTTCTTTTTTCTTACTTGGTGGTTCATTTATATTTTTTTATTATATATATATATATATATATATATTTATATATATATATATATATATATATATATTTGTCTAATTTATTAATGTTGTTACTTTAATTATATGCCAATAATCTTTCGACTCGATAAACTTTTTTGTTCTATTTGCCTTATGTAGAAAATATAATATTAATTCTAATAGTAGTTCTTGCCCATTAGAACTAAATTTATAAGTTCTATCAATCATCGAGTCAAAAGTAATTATTAAATGTTTACTATATTTAGTAAATTATTGGTTTAACCTATGTCCAAACTCCTATCTAACTCAATGTTTATGTAATCATATGCTTACTGCTAAGTTTTTCTTGTTTCACTAATATTTATTTATTATTCAAATATAATCTTAAAATGTTTTTTTGCAAAAGGCCAGTAAAGGAATCAAATAAATATATTCTAATTCAACTTTGTTATTTTCTATTAAGATTCAGGAAGGGCATGATGATTGGGGCATAATTAATATGATTTACAAATACTTTAAACTAGATTTACTTGAAAGCTCATTTGACTGTAATTCATTTGATCAAGTCATCACATAGGGCATTCTATATGAGTTTTATTTTTCAAACGATGTCTGTCCAGTCATCCTCTTCAACGTTGCTGGCATAAGACTATCATTCATTTCACATGCTTGTTGGTAGTAATATCTCTGTTATTTCAAATAATTGAGGAAGAAAGCACCTCCTCTCCTGTTCATGTTATAACTCGAACACCAAGGGCTCGTAGTTAGAACTCGGCCTGGTTTCCCTCATGTTCCACATCACAAAAGAACAGTAAGACTTGTGAAAGACAAGCCACCATGAGACTTAAACTACTGCCCAGCGATTATCTTTCATTTTCTAGCTCATAATTCGTCAGCACCATTACCTCTTTGTTCTAGTAAAGCCCGCTCCTATGCTCGTAATTCATGATGAAGTGATTTCAATTAAAGTTGAACAAATACTCAGTTATATTTAATTAAATAAGTTTTCCAATCAAGATTAAAGTTATGGCCTAAAATACGTATCTTACTCTTCATGAATGGATTTGCGAATGTGAAAATAAATATCACATTCGTTCGTATAAAATTAGAGTAATAATTTCCTTTACTAATGAATACCTTTATCTGCCTTTATTTTCTTGTTGGGGGCATAGACATAGGATTCCAATATTGCATACTACTCATTGGCATATAATAAGGATCACCACTCTTATCATATTCAATAACCTTTGTTTAAGGACTAGAATTAATTAATATAATCATTATTTAAAATTCAAACAAAACAGACTATTATTATTAAATAATTTCTAAACACACTTGGTTTTTTTAAGTCTTTTTATTCATAATTATTTTAATGTTAATGCTCACTCTCTGTGTTGGCATCCCGAACATATACATATGATTTCATTTAAAATTATTTTAGTTAGTTTATTATCACATATTAATGTCAGTTCAGGGGTCTCTGATCCTCACCAACCATTGAGCTAGTTTCTTGGTACATAACACTGTGCCATCGATTTAGATTTCTACTAATCTGAGCTGTTGAGTTGGGTTTGAATTCAGTCTTGGTTCAGCTGAGTTTGTATCCAACTTGCAGTTTAGGTGGTGGGTTTTTCGACTGGTACAATATATTGTATACTTTACAAATTTGCCTATGACTAAATTGCAATAGTGTATGTTTGAAGGGCATCAAGTTTAATCCCTACATGACCAAGTACCCAAAGCCTCAAACAAAAGGTGGAAAAAATAGTTATTTCTCTCTCTATCTTTGTATTAGCAAAAAGAGTAGTATATACTTTGAATGGTGTAATAGATGTACTTAAAAGTTAGAATTTTAAGTCATGTATAAATAATCATTTGTAGACATACACTCTATAAATCATTTTTCTAAGTTTGCTTATTAACATTCTTTAAATCTAATCTATATTTATTAGATTATAATATTTTTTCTTTGATAATACTTTGATTCCAATACTTGTTTTCCTGATTTTTTTCATACATTTTAATATTAATATTAATAAACTGTAGGCTTTTGAATCATTGACATTGTGTTAGAAATGCAGCTTTTATATATTTTAATATATGGGAGCATGTTCCTGGATGTGCAAGGAAAGCAAAACATAAACATTTGCAGATCTTTGTAAAAAATTGTTTTATTTAAATAATTTTAAAGTTTTGTGGTTATATTTCTGTGGTTATATTATTTAAGATCAATTTATCTTATTTTATCTGAAAAAGTAAAATGTTTTGCCTAATGTTTAGGTTAAAGTCAAGATTTAATAAGAGAGATTAAAGGTCAGTGTTGAAGGTAAGCCATGTCAAGCAATAGGAACAAAGGCTTAATAATCAGTCAGCTATTGAAATGACAGGATCCAGACCATTTTCAGATTTCTTACTAAATAATAATTTTTTAAAAATTGTCAATTTTTGAGATTTTGATCAGATACCAAAAATATGTGTGCATCAGAAGAGTTTAAATTTAAGAGATATTTAAAACATCTTATAACTGATTTCCAAAGATAAAAGAAAAAACTTATTGCCTCATTTGTGCTGTTAAATCCAAGTGGACGCTACAAAGTAAAATTGTGAAATTTGTGAAACCATGTGATTTGCTTAATTTGAATAAAAGCAAAGCAAAAAAAGCTAAAATATATGAAAAGCAGAAATATCTATTTGTCTATCAAAAGTAATTATACCCAGGAGAAATAAAGAAACCATTCCAGTGCTAAAATAGTCTCTACAGTAGCAATTTATTTCATCATGATTGCAGTAAAAACAATTGTAAACATAAGCCAAAAATAGGACTGTTCCAGTAAACCACTGTAATTGGTAAATCTGCATGTGTTACATATTGTTTTGTGGCTGATTTCAAATTCTAAACCTTCAACAAGCTGACTTTAAAATGAGGTTCCTTGGACTCCTTGAAACTGTATTTGCATTGAGGGTAAAAGAAGTACTGGTAATATCAATTTTAATTTTATTTTTATCAGTAACTATTACCAAATTTTTTCAGCAATAAATCCATTTATCTCTTTTTAAATCTTAAAATGAGAATCAATTAGAGAAGGTTTTTAATAATAATAAATATTGCTCTGTTGATATATTATGTATTCTTGGAGTATCATTACATGTAACCATTTATGTGTGTATTTTATTTTTATAAAATGTGTTTATTGTGTATTGATCCTAATATTATGAAATATATTTGTTTATATTGTATGTAAAAATATTAATAGTTTTATTCACAATGAGAATTGACACATATACATACATGCCTAATAATATAATTATGCTTACAAGTATATTTCATGAGCATGAATGTTAAAAATCAGTAGAATTTTTAACATTAGGAGAGAAAGATTTTAAGATAATTAATGACTTAGATTGGTGAAAACCAAGATATATAATTTGGAGCTGATTTTCAAAATGTTGTTATCTCTATGATCTAACTAACCTTTTCTATTCACTATTATGTTTAAATTTATAAATATAAAAATATATGTTAGATGCAATAGGTCAGTATGTGCATGCATAGTGTTTATTTTTAAAATTAAAAAAATGTTTCTAAAGTATGAGATTTAATTGAACCACAAACACACCAGCAACATGATATGAACATTGAGTTTACTTTTCATTAAGGGAAGGGGAGAAAAGCTTTGGTATTATTATTATCATTATTTAAATGGAAACAATTTATCATTATTAATTATAATTACATTCATATCGGCCTTTCAAGCCAAATTGTGCAAACACTTTTGCGAGTGTTAAATAATAAATGAATACCGTCTGACCAATACAAGATATAGAATTTATTCCTGCATAAATTCTATATCTTGTATTGGTCAGACGGTATTCATTTTTTATTTAACACTCGCAAAAGCGTTTGCACAATTTGGCTTGAAAGGCCGATATGAATGTAATTACAATTGTATACAGACGCTATAAAAATAAATGCTGATTTACATTATTAATTATGTAAATTTTCTATCAGTAATTATTAATCAGTAGTAAATGATCATTTGTTTTTGCTAAAAGAGGCATATATATTTCTTAAGAGTTAATCATTGTCTTGTGAGATTAGTTACGATCATCATCGTCATTGATAAATATCAATCTTTAAGTCATAATTTAAATATGATAATATATTGGATAAATAATTATAGGTTCATAAAAGATCAATTTTGTGTTGTGAATTAGTTCTAAAGTTGTGGCCGGAAGTATCATTATCATCATCATCATCATCTTATTAATTGATAGTCTTAATAATGTTTAAGAGCCACAGATAAATAATGTTTCTCACTATGTTTGTGAACTATTTGTATGTCATCATAAGATAATGACTACCATCATGATCATCAAATATCACTTATGGTTTAGTGAATTGCCACTGAAAAAACTATGTTGTTTAATGTGAGCTGATAAGACTTAGGATAGTGTTAAATTAGCATTTATGATGTTAAAATCTTATATAATAAACTGTCTGGTAATTTATTTGCACATCTAAAAAAATAAGGGTGTTTTCCCCTTAATATTAGTGCAAACATGATATGGTTATAAAGTGAAAAATCCTATACACTGTTATAAATAGTGTACTAACATGTTCAAAATCAGTAGTGTATAAGTAGGTATTGAAGCAGTCAGATCTGAGTTCGATCCTAGCTTCATGTCATCTCACCAGAAGCCCACTTCAAATCCTAGTACTAACCTTAAATTTCCAATGCAATAGGGATTTATATGTTCAATCCACGCTAATTTCCATAAAGAAAAACTATAACATAAATGTGTACTGAAATTAACTAGTTTCCGGTTTAAATTGATCAATACTTTTAATAGATTCATGATAGAATTATTTATGAATTTATATATATATATATAAAAAAGAAAGTTATTGTTAACACTAACTGAAATAATTATAGAAAATATACAAACCATTATACAATTACAAATATCCAGTAACGCCCTCTGTTTAAAGATCTATATCTCAATAATAGCAAACCTTAAAATGATACCACTTTAAGGTTGTATGCTAAACGATGTTAAATATTGAAATACAGACCTACTCAAACACAGAGCATGAAATTTTAAATAAGCAAACGATCTTAAATTTTTGCTAATAAACTAACAAGTTTACAAAGTTATTAAAGACAAACTAAACATCAGATTTTAATCTTTAAATTTCTCCCAAACTATAAATGAAAAGAAAGTTACTGTTAACACTAACTGAAATAATTATAGAAAATATACAAACCATTATACAATTACAAATATCCAGTAACGCCCTATGTTTAAAGATCTATATCTCAATAATAGCAAACCTTAAAATGATACCACTTTAAGGTTGTATGCTAAACGATGTTAAATATTGAAATACAGACCTACTCAAACACAGAGCATGAAATTTTAAATAAGCAAACGATCTTAAATTTTTGCTAATAAACTAACAAGTTTACAAAGTTATTAAAGACAAACTAAACATTAGATTTTAATCTTTAAATTCCTCCCAAACTATAAATGAAAAGAAAGTTACTGTTAACACTATAATTATTCTATAATTATTTCAGTTAGTGTTAACAGTAACTTTCTTTTCATTTATAGTTTGGGAGGAATTTAAAGATTAAAATCTAATGTTTAGTTTGTCTTTAATAACTTTGTAAACTTGTTAGTTTATTAGCAAAAATTTAAGATCATTTGCTTATTTAAAATTTCATGCTCTGTGTTTGAGTAGGTCTGTATTTCAATATTTAACATCGTTTAGCATACAACCTTAAAGTGGTATCATTTTAAGGTTTGCTATTATTGAGATATAGATCTTTAAACAGAGGGCGTTACTGGATATTTGTAATTGTATAATGGTTTGTATATTTTATATATATATATATATATATTATGACTGCATGGATTGTGCATACATATTTATAAATATTTAAATATATATAATTGTTCGAAAGTTTCATTGCAACAGGAATGTTTTGATTTTCTTTAAATAATTTGTTAAAATTTTTATTGATTAAAAGCTACATTCTTTCGATAAGCTTTCAGATTTTCCGTTTCCAAAACAATGGTTAAAGTTTTATTAATTTGAAAAAAAGATAAATATTTAAAATGTAATGATTTCTTAATTAAAATCATTTTCTGATTTTAAGAATTCATTTTCTAATTAGAAAATGAATTCAAGTTAATGAGTTTGAAAGCCTTATCAAAGGAATGTATCTAAAAACAACTAGTAAATTTTGTAACATTGATAATGAAAGAAGTGCTAGCCTGAAGGCATCAGATACAGTATATATAGCTCTGGAAAGTTTGGAGAGGGAGAATCCATCTTTGTTGCAGAAAGTGTCAAAATTCTTTGTGTTTTAAAATCATAAATTTAAATAGTGCTTCGATCATGGTGAAGAGCTAAAATGTCAGGAATCTGGCTACGGTTTCTGAAGTCCCCTGAAATCTTCAATGAAGCTGCTAAATTCTTTCCAGACAAATCATTCTGCCAAAATCAAATAAAATGCTGTTCTAGTAATCGACCAAATGCATGCCTACGTTTTACCAACCCGGACGTGTAAACTAAGGAACCATCCCAGAAGAAATGGGTAATATATTTTCATAATGAGCCGTAACTTTCTGGCCAGTTTCAAACTTTACTTTACACTCCCTTTAAGAGCTCTTTTCATTCTTTAATGTAAATCTGTACAAAACATTCTTTTAGTTATGCTCTTTAAATTCATAGTAATTCTCTTAACCTCTAGTCTTTAACTTTCCTTTTTTACAATGGCAATTTATTTACTATGTTATATATATGTGTATTTTGTGTGATTTATTAATGTCGTTTTCTTTTAATTTTATGTCAATAATCCTTCGACTCGATGAGCCCCTTTTTCCCATTTCCTTTGTGCAAATAATGTAATATTAATTCAATCATAATTCTCACCCATTAGAACTAGATTTATACAGTTCTATCAATCATTGAGTCGAGTTGAAAGAAATTATTAAATGTTGTTATTTTTATAATTGGCTAATAATAAATTATTAGCTCTGTTTCTAATCTATGCCCCAGCTATTTTCTCCTTTCAGCAATATTTATTTACTCATATAATGTTAAAATATTTTGCAAAAGAGGGTCGATAAACGAATCAACTGAATATATTCTAATTCAAATTTCTGTTACTTTCTATTAAGATTCAGGGAGGGCATGATGTTTGGGGCATAACTAATATAATTTTATAAATGCTTAAATAATTTTAGTTAAAAGCTCATTTGACTTTAATTAATTTGATCAAGTCATCACATAGAACATTCTATAGTAAATTGGGTTTTAATATTCAAATGGTGACTATCAACTCATCATCTTCAAATGTTGCAGACGTAGGGCAATCTTTTCACTCCATAGGCTTCTCAGTGGTGATAGTACTGATATTTTAATTATAGAGGAAGAAAGCATTTCCTCTCCTACTTATATTATTTTGGAACACCAAAGGTTCATAGTTATATCTTGGTCTGGCTTTCCTCATGTTCCACATCTACTTAAAGGGCAGTAAGACTTGTGTTACACAAGCCACCATACTTAAACCACTGACCAGCAATTATCTTTCCTTTTCATTTATAGCTCATAATTTGTCAGCACCATTACCTCTCAGTTCCAGTAAAGCCTGCTCTTATGCTCATAATTTGTGATGAAGTGATTTCAATTAATGTCGAACAAATTCTCAGTTATCCCAGATTGAATAGGTTTTCTAATAAAGGTTAAAGTTGTGCCCTAAATACGTAACTTGCTCTTCATGAATGGATTTGCGAATGTGAAAATAAATCTCACATTCTGTCATAATAAAATTAGAATAATAATTTCCGTCACCACTGATATTTTTATCTGCCTTTATTTTTTTGTTGGAGGCATAGACATATAGACTTTCAAATATTGTGTAATACTCATTGGCATATAATAAGGATGCCACTCTTATTATAATTATAAGCTCTGTTAAAGGCAAGAGGTGATTAATATAATCTCATTATTTAAAATTAAAACAAGACAAACTATTATTATTAAATATCTTCTAAACACACTTGGTTTCTTAAGTCATTTATTCATAATTATTTTAATGTTAATGCTCACTGTCTGTGTTGGCAACCCGAACATATACATATGATTTGATTTAGAATTATCTTAGTTAATTTATTAACCGATATTAGTGTCAGTTCAGGGGTCGCTAATCCTCACCAACCATTGAGCTAGTTTCTTGGTGCATAGCACTGTGCCTTTGATTTAGATTTCTACTAATCTGAGCTGGTGAGTTGGGTTTGAATTCAGTTTGGTTCAGCTGAGTTTGGATCCGACTTGCAGTTTAGGTGGTGGAAGTTTTTCGACTGGTACATTATATAATGCAATTTTATTTAAGTTTAGATAGCCTAGTGGTGTCTAGATAAACTACATACACATAATTAAAACTTATAAAACCTGCTTAAAAGAAATATGAGACAGTATAAGGGCTCACCTTCTCCAAGATAATTTATTGCGCATATTTTTTATAAATTACAATATATATGTAAATAATGCAGAGATGACAAATTCCATTCTACCTCATAATAATTTAAAATTCAACACAGAGCATTCAGTCTACCCAAAAAAGAAATGGAAATCTTCTTCTGCTCCATTAGATCTAGTCTCAGTATTAATTCTAAGTCAACATTCAAAATGGTTAGCAAATTTAAGGTTATATTTTACATATGTTGCTTGATTCTGATTCTGAACTGGATTGTATTCCTTTACTATATTTGTTTCAAACAGAGGTAAGCAATTATTTGTTTTGAAAAAACACTCTCAACAAATTGATTATTTGTTAGTTGTGCTTTGTATAAGGAACATGAATATGTTTGCAATCAGATTAAGTGTGCATTGGCTTGTTCTTGACATTGAATGTATTTAACATATATATATATATATATATATATATATATATATATATATATATATATATATATATATATATATATATATATAACTCTATGAATAATTATTTGAAAATACAGTAATTAAAAGTCAATAAAAAATATATGTATAACTATAACTTAGAAGTGCTTTCACTACATTGTAGCTTTAACAACTATAACATTTAAAATGTCAACTTTCCCATAATTCAATGTCAACTTTCCCATAATTCTGTTATCTTAAAGTTTGCTGCTTGCCGATTAATTAAATTTTGCTTGTATTTATATATTAACATCGCCTCTTTAATTTTTCTTTTATTGTTATTTCTTTCAGTTTCCAATAATTTTACATTGTTATAATCAAAATCAAAACCATATATACATGATTTATTAGGTCATAAAAAACAGAAGCTGATAAATTCTCACTATTTTTAAATTTTTGTTTCGTATTTTGAACCCTTTTAAACAATAATATGTGCTCTTTTGTTCTTTTTTCTAATGTGCACCTCGATTCACCTATATATCCACTACCACACCTACATGACCAATTGTAAATGATACAATTTTTATTTGTCAATAAAGTTTTATATTTTGAATTGTTTATTAATTTATTTAATGTAGGTGGTGCATAAAATGTTATATCACATATTCCTTTATAATTTTTTTCAATGAAACTTGCCTGTTGATTCGATATATATGGTATTGATATCCACAACTTTTTATCAGAAAAATTAACATTATTATTAATATTTTTATATTTAGAAGTACATCTTTTAACAGTATAATATACACAATCATAATTGTATCCAACGTTTAACAACTCATTACAATAAATTTCAATATTTTTACTTTTATCTGATGCATATTTACAAAGGTTATCATTTCTAAATAAAAAGGACTTCAAACCTGCCATTTTATGTGACATTGGTACTTTTGATTCATATGGAATATATCCTTGTTTTGCTATTGGTTTAAGAGTCATATAGTAACCCAGTTTATCCTTATTTCTAGTAATCTTGAGATCCAAAAATTGAACACTCATTGAATTGTCTTCTGTTTTAATCCACTTTAAACCCTTTATATTATTTAATTCATTAAACAAATCATTAATAGCATTTGGTTTTTCACAAACAAAAACATCATCTACATATTTAATGTATAAAATAATATCTTTCTGATAATGATCCTTTTTTTAAATATTTTCTTCATATTATACTGTTAAAAATATATGAAGAAAATATTTTAAAAAAGGATCATTATCAGAAATATATTATTTTATACAATCGATATGTTGATGAAGTTTTTGTATGTGGAAAGCTAAATGCTAATAATGATTTGTTCAAGGAGTTAAAGTAATATAAAGGGTTTAAAGTGGATTAAAACAGAAGAAAATTCAATGAGTGCTCAATTTATAGATCTTAAGATTACTAGAAATAAGGATAAACTGGATTACTATAGGACTTTTCAACTAATATCACAAAGAAGATATATTCCATATGAATCAAAAGTGCCAATGTCACATAAAATCGTAGGTTTCAAATCCTTTTTTGTTTAGAAATGACAACCTTTGTAAATATGCATCAGATAAAACTAAAAATATTGAAATTTATTGTAATGAGTTGTTAAACATTGGATACAATTATGATTGTGTTTATTATACAGTTAAAAATTTTACTTCCAAATATAAAAATATTAATAATAATGTTAATTTTTCTGATAAAAAATTGTGGATATCAATACTATATATATCTAATCAACAGGCAAGTTTCATTGAGAAAATTTATAAAGGACTATGTGATATAGCATTTTATGCACCACCTACTTTAAATAAATTAATAAACAATTCAAAATATAAAACTTTATTGACAAATAAAAATTGTATCATTTACAAATGGACATGTAGGCGTGGTTGTGAATATATAGGTGAATCGAGGTGCACATTGGAAAAAAGAACAAAAGAGCACATATTATTGTTTAAAAGGGTTCAAAATACGAAACAAAATTTTAAAAATAGTAAGAATTTATCAGCTTCTGTTTTTTATGACCATAATAAATCATGTATATATGGTTTTGATTTTGATTATAACAATGTAAAAATATTGGAGACTGAAAGAAATAACAATAAAAGAAAAATTAAAGAGGTGATGTTAATATATAAAACAAGCAAAATTTAATTAATCGGCAAGCAGCAAACTTTAAGATAACAGAATTATGGGAAAGTTGACATTTTAAATGTGATAGTTGACAAAGCTACAATGTAGTGAAAGCATTTCTGAGTTATAGTTATACATATAATTTTTATTGACTTTTAATTACTGTATTTTCAAATATTTATTTATAGAGTTACGTATATTATTTTGAAGAAATAAAGACATCGATTTGTAATATATATATATATATATATATATATATATATATATATATATATATATATTGATCTGTGGAGATAAATGTTCAATCCATCAATATAAGATGGAATATAAACTAGTTCATTATTTGAAGGAAACATGAGATATAAGTTTATTTAATATGTGCATGGGTATAGAACAGCCTTGAAATTAATATACTTATCAACTTATAGCTTGATAGAATCGAGGGTACATTTTATCTATTTGCATCTTTCAGACTTTGTGTTTCTATGTATAATTATTGTTGTAATAATATTTCAGAATTCATTTGAATGCATTTAATATATATATATATGTGTGTGTGTGTGCGTGTGTGTGTGTACATGTAAAATACAATACCTGTTATAAATATATATATATAAACAAAAAAAAAGTAACGGTAAATGCAATATTATAGTTTAAATTCTTTTGTAGCACTTTCGATTACGTGGTAATCCTCGTCAGCTTTACCTAAATTTCAAATTTTTTAAACTTAATATTAAGTTTAAAAATTTGAAATTCAGTTAAAGCTGACGAGGATTACCATGTAATCAAAAGTGCTACAAAAGAGTTTAAAAATTTGAAATTCAGTTAAAGCTAACGAGGATTACCACATAATCAAAAGCGCTAAAAAAGAATTTAAACTATAATATTGCATTTACCATTACTTTTTTTGTTTATATATATATATATATATGTGTGTGTGTGTGTGTGTGTTGATATGAAAATTTTCATGGGTTGCAAATATAAAAGACATATTTTTCAGGTTCATCTGAGTTAAAACATTTAAATATTGATATACCAATTTTTCGACTTGGTCACAGAAGTCATCCACTGGATGATAAAAGATAGAAATATGGTTGTAGAAGTGTTACAATCACTGATTTGAAAAAAACATTAAAGTTCCACCAATAGCAAAAATGTTAAATTTAAAGATGTTTTTAAAAAAATCTTTCCAAATAGGAGAAAATTTGCATGTATCATCTTACTTATTAATACAATCTGGCCTTTTAAGCATCCCAGTGGCTTCTCTAATTTTGCACTGGTAGAGATTACCACATCCGGATATGATCCTGGTACAAGAAAAATTAACTTTATGACCTGAATCTACAGTATGGAGTGAGAGTGCTGCTGATGATGAGTGTTGTTTAACTGCATTAGCATGCTCATCTCTCCTAACACTGATGTGATGATTACTCATGCCTATGTAAGAAGCAATACAATTTTCACATTAGATTTGATATACACCATGAGATTCAAGAGGGATTGAATCCTTAGGCTTGGTTATTATATTTTTGATCTCTTGATGAATAGAAAATGATGTATCTATATTATAGCATTTTAATATACATCCAATACTGTCTGTAGTTCCTTTTACATATGGAACACAAATCCTAATAGCTGATCTATCATCTTTTTCTTTCCTATTTTATCCATTTTGGGCTTGAAATGAGGCTTTTTTTATAAATTTATAATTATAACTATTTGCTAATAAAACACTATTAATATGATTTATTTCTTCTTTCAGATGTGACTTATCTGAAAAGTTAATTACTTTATTTAAAAGAGTTTTGGCTACAGAAACAATCTGAGTTGGGTGATGATGAGAATGGAAATGGAAATATATGTATGTGTGTGTATTCTTTTTGTAAATCGACAAAGATAAACTATTTTGTATTCTGGTGTATAGAACATCAAGAAAATATACTATAATGCACCATATACTCCTTAATTTACACTACAATGCAAATAAGAAATGGAATACTTCAAAAAACATCAAGAAATGGGAGTTTTTCATCAGACTCTGTCTCCATTATAAATTTAATAAGGATGGATATTATTTAAATGAAAATACAATCACCTAATTTATTTTTTCCATGTTGCCATATGATAAAGGTGCCATCTATGTATCAAGCTGAATGAGAGGTTTTAAAGATGATAATTCTAAAGCACAGGTTTCTATATTTTCCATGAATAAATCAGCTATTACTCCTGAGATAAGTGATCCCATAGGAGTACCAAAAACTTGTATGTAATCTGTTCATTGTATACAAAATATGAATTCAAAAGACAATGTTTAATCAAGGCAATAATATGGTCTGGTAAATAGCAACGTTGTGAGATTATATTTAAAGCTTCATCAATTGGAATGTTTATAAACAAAGACACGACATCAAAACTGACCAGAACGGCATTAGCATCAATTTTTAAACTTTTTAAAACAGAAATAAAATGAAAAGAGTTTTTAATATATGATTTAATAGATGGGTATGTAGGTTTAATGAAATCCGATAAATATCTAGCTAAAATATGAGTTGGAGATCCTATTGCACTTACTATTGGATGAAGGGAGTATCTGGTTTGTGAATTTTTGGAAGTCTATAAAGTTTTGGACAGACACAAGATTTTTCAGGAAGGATTATTTTATTTTTTATCTCTGTTTCAATAGACGATTTATTAATAATAGCTTTTGTGTTTTTTTCCAAATACATAGTATCATTTTTTTTTGATAGTTTATAAGTTTTATCATTAAGCAGATCTAAAATTTTATTATGGTAAATGTCACGATCCATAACAACTGCGATATTATCTTTATCAGCTGGAAGTACAACAATTGATTTCTCCAATTTTATATTATTTAATGCTTGTCTTTTTTTTTTTTTTTGGAATATTATTTTTAGGAAGCTTAGTTTTTTTTTTTTTTTATAATATTGCAAATCTCTGCTCTAGCCAAATCAGCCGATGAAGAATCTATTTTATCGAGAACTGATTCAACATTACAAACAATTTTCTCAAAAGGTATCCGGGAATGCACTAAAGCAAAATTAAAACCTTTTTCTAAAACCGAAACTTCATCTGTAGAGATGGCTTTCTTAGATAAATTATAAACGATTTTTTTTTATTTGGATACGTAATGTTTGGTGATTGTGTTCTAATTAGCATTTGCAAATTTTTCCTTTTGCTTTGCTGTTACAAATTCCCAATATTTAATCGATCTAAAATTTGCAATACGATCAAAACTAGTCCACAGTAAACTAGTTTTGATAAAATTGTGACTAGTTTTGATCGTATTGCAAATTTTAGATCAATTAAAGATTCAGAATTTGTAATAGCAAAGCAAAAGAAAAAAAATTACAAATGCTAATTAGAATCCAATCCCCAAACATTATGTATCCAACTTAAAAAACCGTTTATAATTTATCCAAGAAAGCCCTCATCTACAGATGAAGTTTCGGTTTTAGAAAATAGTTTTAATTTTGCTTTAACTCTTTTCCGGATACCTTTCGAGAAAATTGTTTGTAATATTAAATCAACTCTTGATAAAATAGATTCCTCATCGTTCTGATTTGGCAAGAGCTGAGATTTGCAATATTTTTTAAAAAGCTAGCTTCCTAAAAATAATAATTCAAAAAAAAAAAAAAAGCATTAAACAATATAAAATTGGACAAATCAATTGTTGTACTTCCAGCTGATAAAGGTAGTGCCACAGTTGTTATGGATCGTGACATTTACCATAATAAAATTTTATATCTGCCTAATGATAAAGCTTATAAACTTTCAAAAAGAGATCATAATATGTATTTTGAAAAAACAACAAAAGCTATTATTAATAAATCGCCTATTGAAACAGAGATAAAAAATAAAATAATCCCTCCTGAAAAATAGTGTCTGTCCAAAATTTTAAGGACTTCCAAAAATTCACAATCCAGATACCCCCGTTTGTTCAATAGTAAGTGCAATAGAATCTCCAACTCATATTTTAGCTAGATATTTATCGGATTTCATTAAACCTACAATCCCATCTATTAATTCATATATTAAAAACTTTTTTCACTTTATTTCTGTTTTAAAAAGTTTAAAAATTAATGCTAATGACATTCTGGTCAGTTTTAATGTCGTGTCTTTGTTTACAAACATTCCAATTGATGAAGCTTTAAATATAATCTCACAACGTTGCAATTTACCAGACCATATTATTGTTTTGATTAAACATTGTCTCTTGAACACATACAGACAATTTTTTTTATTCCTATGAAATCACCTATTTCAGGAGTAATAGCTTATTTATTCATGGAAAATATAGAAACTCGTGCTTTAGAATTATCATCTTTAAAACTTCTCATTTGGCTCAGATACATAGATGACACTGTTGTCATATGGTAACATGGAAAAAATAAATTAGATGATTTTTTCTTACATTTAAATAATATGCATCCTCATATTAAATTTACAATGGAGACAGAGACTGATGGAAAACTCCCTTTTCTTGATGTTCTAGTCACCAGAATATGAAATAGTTTATCTTTTTTGATTTACAGAAAGAATACACACACGGACAGATATTTCCGTTTCCATTCTCATCATTACCCAACTCAGATAGTTTCTGTAGCCAAAACTCTTTTAAATAGAGCAATTAACCTTTCAGATAAGTTACATCTGAAAGAAGAAATAAATCATATTAATAGTGTTTTATTAGCAAATAGTTATAAATATAAATTTATAAAAAAAAAAGGCTTATTTCGAGCCCAAAATGGATAAAATAGAAAACAAAAAGATGATAGATCAGCTATTAGGATTTGTGTTTCATATGTAAAAGAAGCTACAGACAGTATTGGATGTATATTAAAATGCTCTAATATAGATACAGCATTTTCTACTCATCAAAAGATCAGCAATATAATTCCAAGCCTAAGGATTCAATCCCTCTTGAATCTCATGGTGTTTATCGAATCTCATTTGAAAATTGTAAAGCTTCTTACATAGGTATGAGTAATCATCACATCAGTGTTAGGAGAGATGAGCATGCTAATGAAGTTAAACACCACTCATCATCATCAACACTCTCACTCCATACTATAGATTCAGGTCATAAAATTGACTTTTCTACTACCAGGATCATATCCACATGTGGTAATGTCTACCAGTGCAAAATTAGAGAAACCATTGTGTTACTTATAAGGTCAGATTGTATCAATAAGCTAGATGATACATCCAAACTTTCTCCTATTTGGAAAGATATTTTAAAAAGCATTATTGATTTAATATTTTTGCTATTGGTGGAACTTTAACGTTTTTTTTTTTTCAAATCAGTGATTGTAGCACTTCTCCAACCATCTTTCTATCTTTTATCACACAGTGGATGTCTTGTGTGCCCAAGTTGAAATGTCGGTATATCAATATCTAAATTTTTTAAATCGGATGTCCCTGCAATATATATATATATATATATATCAAACGTAATTTTTTTCCTTCTTAATAATCAACAATTGGCAAAAATGCAAAAGGCATAAAATAATTGATTTTATCCATGATAGAAAAGCATATAAAATGTTACTGTCTATTTTCTATAAGAACTGATGACAGAATTATACTTATTGCAAAATTAAAACTGTAGCATTAAAAATTATAGTATTTTAAGAAAAACATGGGTACGTATATGAAAATAAAACATGTATGTTAATATTAATCTAATGTCACATTACAATAAACATTTCCTAAAGACAATGATTATGCTATAAACAATTGTGTTTGAAATTTATATTCACTGTCGTATAAAATAAATATATTTAATTGTGCTGTATTTTTAATTTAGAGATGTCTGTCACAAAATAGCTTATGGTTATCATAACTAGTTGTAATTCTTCACCATTTCATATGCTTACATAGTCTGTTAATAACAGTAGTAATGTCTCCATACAGTAATGCCACCAAATGCAAGACATTTTAATCAATATATGCAAGAAAGTTTGTCATAAAATCTCTATCTACTGCCTACTCATCCATTATCCTCAGATTAGTTTCTAGCTTGTGGCTTTTATCTGTATGGAGCCTTGGATTTGAAAGCACTGCAACTACATCTTAGCATTTAACAGAAAACTGCAGCAGCCAAGTTTTACCTATTTGTTAATATAAACATGGGGGTTAAAGCTGAAAACACAATAATGTAGTTTATTCCAACTCATTCACTTTAATCATCTAGATCTGGACACAGTTCCACATCTATACATTTTGGTATCTTTGGTTTTTCAAAAACCACAGTGCCCATTACTCTATGGGCAGGATAGGCATAAAACAACAAAATGTACCATGTGTATTATTTTATATGCTTACACAGGCTCTTAATAACAGTAGACAACTCTATACAGTAGTGCCACCAAGTGTAAGCATTTGTAATCAATGCATGCAAGAAGATTTGTGCATAAAATCTCTCACTAGTGTCTACTCTTCCAATATCTGCAGAATAGCTGAGAATATTGGAAGTCTATGCACTATATGTGGATTTCATGCACAAAACTTTTTGCATCCACTGACCACAAATGCTTGTACTTGGTGGCACTACTGTATGAAGTGTTTGCTGCTGTCCTAATATTTTGTGTGTAATCAAGTATTAATGAAATAAATTTATAAATTGAAAATTAATATATAGAAGGTGAATTTTGTGACTAAGACAAAGAATTTGTTTTTTTATTTTATTTTATATTAATAGTTATGTAAATATATTATTTTATATCATTAGGTTTTAAAATTTTTTTTTTAATAAAATTAAAAATAGTGTCAAAAATTAAAAAGACAATACAATTTTAATTATTTCTATTATAATTACGGCCACACTAGCCTCTTGATTTAATTGTTATTCTTTCATGAAACTTATCTTGTATTGTGGAGGATATAAGGTGAAAGTGAAATTATATGAAACTTCAAAAACAACACAAGTGGATTGTTCTTCAATAGTTAGTTTTGAAATTACAAGTAAAGTGACTGCTGTTGGAATTAAACTTTTGGTTGCTATTGATGGAGGACATTAAAATAAATCTTCTCTAATGACTGTAGACAAGGTAAAATTCAAATTTCCTGATGAAAATAAATAATGTGACAACTCAAGAAAGTTGATAAGCTTGAAAAGCCAGAAAATTTCTATTAAACTCAAATGCACATGTACACACACAATAAATGATATAATAACTAGCATATAAATTGCATAAAAATTAAATATTCTTACCTACAATTCCCTGGATATCTTCACTTGGCTACAGTACTTGACTATGCCAGAAAATTTTTTTAATATACTTTTCTAGTTTTGGTTGATATACAAAATTTTAAATCATCATAATTCCACCTTAAATACGAACTTTAAAAATATAATTTAAAGTGAAATGCATAATTCACAGTAATGGATACAAAAATACTTTATTATAATCATGATAAATAGAACTGTTCAAAAATTCTCTGAAGTACTGATTAATGGCAGTTCATAATAGCCATAAAATTCAAAATAAAAGAACTGCTAGAACTAGCCTAATTAAGATTCAAATATAAGATATTTTTAAATTATCAACATTAGTTGAAATCCTTGAACTATAATTTGGATATGTGACAAACGTTTTTGAGTAAATCCTTAATGCTACATGGACCTTACCAAAGATGTTAAGATTGTAGGTCAGTTCATCTTGTGTTTACTAATTAATGGATATCTTGTTTCATCCTTAGAGGCTTATTATAATTGCTACAAGACTTGTCTTTATTGCCTATACTTGTTCATAAATTGGGTTTATAAGTATTATGCTTATTATATATCACATCTGGTATTAATTCTTGGGTGCATATCATTTCATGTAAGATGATATATGAGGGAAACAAGACATAATTTTTATAGCTAATCTCATGTAGTCCATCTCTGGCTGGACAGTTTATTTCTTCCTGGAAATATTATAATAAATCTATATGCCTACCAATAAACAATAATTAACTTAACAGTATATATACAAAATAATCAGCATCACTTCAAAATGAGTAAAGTGAATGTCACTTTAAATTTCAGGTAAATGGTTGGTCCTTCAATGCATAATAATGATAATAAAAATACAAACTATTCAACTTGCAACTATATATTGTGAAAAGATATTTTCCTAATATACCAAAACTTGCATAATGATATTTAAGAATGTTCATATTAGATGTACAAAAAATATCTAAGCATATCTCAGGCAAAAAAACTATCTACATTAATTATTAATACTTAACAATAAATGACACCTTAACTAACATATCTATTGAGATGCATAAAAAATGTTTAAATAGACATATTAAATGTTTTAATAGCACAATTAGACATGGGAAATATTTTTCAGCACATTAGATTAAGCATCATATACAATCAAAGTATGAGCTGATTAAATACTATGAAAAATTTTATGCAGTTTATAATTGGAAAATTAATAAACAAACCAAATTTAAGGAAAAGGTAGGCATTTATTTTCCCAGAAGTCATTAAATATATAATCAGTGACTCTTTTACTGTAAATCTATTCCAGAATTTGCTTGATGTTAGAATATGTTGTTATGAGGTTGAGTGTGATGTGCTCATTTAAAAATTAAAGGTAGTATAATAAAAATCTTTAATACATAATATGATTGCTATAAATTACTTCTCTAAAATAATCATGATTTAATAACTTTAGTTGTCTTTCACATTTTTTTCTCATTAATTTAAAGACTGATCTTATTTTAAATGATTTATACATCTAAAGGAGTAAGTTGGTAATTAGCTTTTAATTAATTAAACACTACCTTGTTTAAAAAAGACATAATGGGAATGCGACTTTAGAAATACTGTAAAACAATACACGTCTTATTTTAAAATATCGCCATCTCTGTGCAACAACAATATATATATATAATATATGTTCATGTAATGAAAAACATTCTATTAATTATTTAATTCTTTAACGACCGGGGATATGTATACATTATATATATATATTAAATGCCTTGTTAATTATATCTACATTACATATTAAAATGTATATCAGTAAATATGGCAAACAAATAAGCTTGAACATATACATATGTGTGTGTGTTTAATTGATAAAATTTTAACCAAAGTATAAAGTTTATAGTTGTATTTAAATGGTGGAAATAGTCCAATATATAAATACAACTAAAATACCATCATTACAAACCTTCAGAAAAAAGTATAAAGTTTATCGTTAAAGTTCAAATAAATCAGTCAACTTACATACTCTGGTGAAAAACAGAATTAAAACATAGATATGTTTGGTAATACTTTGCATGTATTTGCTTTTATTTACTTTATAGCACAGAGCTTCATTTTTCTAGTTTTGGTAAATGAACACATGCACATTAATTCAATATTGACATGCAGAACATTCATATTACTGAAAATAACTTTTTTTTCTGAATTTAAAGTTTTGTTTTAGGCTGGTAATGTTTAAAAGCATCAAAACCAAGGAATGGTAGAATTAGAACTTTTCAGAAGTCCTTTCTCTATTCACTGAATTAAACATTCATGTAGTGGTAGAGTAGCATTGTGTATTCAATCAAAAAGGTGTTTGTTAGTGAAAGACATGTGAACGATCTATATTACTGTTGTTGATATCGATATGGTTGAGATAACAGCAAAGCAGAGATGATTTGATGTTTACTCCATGTTAATTTCATGCCCATTCCTAAAGTCTGTCCCACAGAGCTGCTAGTAGCAGATTTCCTAGACTATTTACACATAATTTTGTATAAAAGTTTCTAATTCATTACAAGTAATATATTTATTGCCCAAATAAGTTTTCACATCTCCAATTAAATTATCTCCACAAAATTTATTCCTCTAGACATTTTTGATTTATTTTTAGCTTAATGGCTACACTTGAGTAATTTTCAGCATGTTTTGATCTTAATTAATCTATATGGTGAAAGGTTACATACACATCTTGTTATATAATAAAAGAAAACTTTTAACACAATAAGCAAAAATAGAAGACCATTCGTTTCCTTTCATTAAAATTAAATCATACTTTTTGTTTAATTTTAGATAAACATAAGATAAACAAACTGAATATGTATGGCTCACTTGGTTAGAGTATTAAAATTCAATATTCAAGAATCTAAGAGTCCGGGTTTGATTCCCATGCTAGAACTGTCACTGACCAGGCCAACAACATATGAAGATGATGCATATACTAACCTGTGTGCTCTTACTAACTGATGAATGTATTTGGAATATTAAAATAAAGTTAAATTTTTCTAAAGACATTCAATACTTATATATTACATGATGAAAATAGTTCAATATATAAATAAAACTGAATATTATTTGAAAGATAATGGATTATGTAATTTTAGTAGAAATAGTTTAAGAAAACTAATTTCATTTGTATCTATTTTTAACACCAATATACATGTATGGATTATATAATATAATCCGATGTTATTTATCTCTACTGTAAAATATTATTTTATGTAAAATATATATTTACTATTTATAGCTTCTAACTATATAATCCAATAGCTCTAATTTAAAATACTATTTTGATTGAAGTCAATGTATGCACACATATATTCAATGGCCTATCTTTTTTGTTTTCAAAAATAGTTTTAAAAATGCTAATGACACTTATACCTAATATTAAAAGGTTAGACTTACATGTTTTTTTTTTGTATACCAGTTACATTAAGATAGTTTAGCTTTGAAAGCTCCATGCATTATACATCCCTTTAATTCTGTGCTCCCCTCAACAAAAAACATTATCCACACACTTCCTTTTAATGATGAATGGATTTTCATAGTGCAGGAAAAACTTTTTCTATTGGATATGTGTCAGGTGTTTGATATGGGGTGTTCTGACAAGGGTCTGATATTCCAAATTCAATTGGTATGGTAATTGCATTCCTCTGCCTTTGATATTTTGTTTGACCATCTTTTTCAGATTTGTGCAGATTTCTGTCCTTGTCATAGGTGTCACCACTATTTTCAAAATAAAAGGAAGTACAGTATCAATTGTTAAAAAGCTTTGGTTTTGAAAATAAAGATGAGTTGGTATAAATCTAGTTGCAGGTTTAGTTGCTATAGTCTGCAATCTCTTTGTTTTTGGTTAACAGATCAATAATGATTTCACTTATATATAAATGAAAACCTGTTTAACTCATTCATGCCTTTCACAAAAGATGGACAAAGAAGTTATTTATGAAAGTTGTAGTGAATATTATTTCTTTTGAGTCATAGCTTCCATTTTTTAAGCCAAACATAATGACATGGTCTGCCAGTATCATTTAAAGTTTTCCTATATTTAGGAATTATGATTTTCGGAATGTAGATGATTTTCTATGCATCCCCTCATGGCAATGGTTGTGTAGTTGCAAACTTTAAAAAAGCCATCATATATAATCATCAAAATCTGAACTATATAAAAAATGGTAATAGTCCAGAATAATCATCATCAAAAAGTTTATTAGGAGCTTTAGTAAAAATGTGTTGAAAAGTCAACATATGATTTGTTAGAAGATGTAATTATGTAACAGATCTGTCATTTAGTAATATGGAAAACATACACAAGTCCTATGTAGCCAGTTAAATAATCTTCTAGGCAATTTGTTTCATCTTCCAGAAACCATAAGGTATGTAATGACAGTGGACATGCATGATCAGGTGGCTTCATAATTTATGTCTATTAACAATTTCCATAATTTTCTTGATAATTACTTGTTCTCATCTACTTTGTATACATAACATGTCTTATAATCCTGTTTCTGAAGGATGTACCAGCTTTATTCAAGATATTCACAATCATCCAAATTCTTGTGCCGGCTCTAAAAAATTGATCCAACTTTTCTCCTACAATATCAACAACAATGAAGATTTGGTAGGACTAAAGACATTTTTCATAATGGTGTTTTGTTGTGGCAAACTAATACTCAAAATGTCTGCAACAATATTATGACATCCGGGGATGTATAAATTGCTTTTTTTTTTTCAGATAAAGCTCCACCTGATCCATTGGTCATTTGTAATAACTTGTGATCAGTGATGGTGATAATTTTGTATCCCAGTATAAATTGTTTCAAGTCCATTATCTGTCTAGATACAAGAGGTTCTGTTAAATATAGAATGGGATAATATGACAGTAATTATCACCCCCATTTAATAAATAACTGAATAAATATAAAAGAAATACAATGAATAAGAGCAGAGAATCAGTATCAAAGGAGTTATAGTAATCAGCAGCAGAACTATATAAGAAAAGAGAATCACCATGAACAACAAAGAACAGTCAAAAATCATAAAATTAACATAATAAAATCAATAATCCACCTAGTGACTGGATTTGATGGAAGTACCCTATAAAATAGGTAACTTACCTAGTCACTGCCATTATTGTATTTATCTGAGGTGGATAGTGTCAATGGTAAATAAAAATATAACAATTTACTATAGATAAATACTCTTCATATAATACAGATATATATGGGTGATAGTGACTTGGGCCAATTGATGAGTGCTGGTTCAGCACGATATGCATCTTGGGGTCATTTGTCTTTTATTGTACCTTTATTTATATGAATTTAAAAAAAATGGGGAAGTATGAAGATTATTTAATAATCCTATAAAAATATTACACATAGAAAAGAGAAAGATGAAAAAAACCCAGGTGAGTGTGGGTTTAAAATTTAAAAAATCACATATATAAGTCTTTAATTGAGGTTTAAAGTTTATATTTGTGCTAGAGATAATCTCTAGTTTAGATAATGATTAGTAATAATCAATATTATATTTATCTGAGTTGGATGGTGTCAAAGTTGTGAGTTGAGTGATTTTGACAGTGGTAAATAAAAATGTAACAAAATCATATATACTGATCAGAGAAAAAAATGGCTGCCTGAATGTAAAATTTATAAACTTTAATGATTTCTTTGTTTTTTAATTATATTTTTATTTGTTTGTTTGCATATTTCTTTTATTAGCATGATATAGTTCATGATGGCACTGGATAAGACTAACATCTTGTTAATAATAAATGATAATTGCTCAATATTTGTAAAATAGTTTTTTGTTTAAAGTTATAGACACAACAGGAAGAGATAAGTTTATGGATATATTGGAATATGTATATGTACTAATGTAATACATGTATGTATCTTATGCTAAAATTATATATTATTATATATTTTTATTTTGGGGCCAACACAATTGAAGCCAGTGGTTCCATTGCATCAACATCAACTCCTTATTACAGAGGTGCAAAGTCAACTTGTATATTGTTTCCAGTCCATAGAAAACATGTAAACAGAAAAAGACCACTTTCTATTTATCTGACCATGAATTTTAAACAAATGACAATTATTACACTGGAGTTTTAGAAATTAAATTTTAATCAATATCAAAGTTGACCAATTTCATATTTTTATAATAAAATTTACAGACGAATTGTAAAATCAATGGTCATTAATATTATCCCGCCAAATTTGATACTTTAGTGGTTTGACAATGCATTATTTTTGATTTTCTTCAATATTTACTCCGATTAATACATTCTAACAATTACAGCCTATTTACACTTTTAAATACACAAGTAGAAAAGATATATTTCATCATTTATTTATATATGTTCTCTGTAATTCTGATGAATCATGACAAATATGTTTAAATGGCATAAATGCTCGTATGTTGTTTATAAATGTACTATTTTGTTGATTTTTTTTCATTTTATTTCAGGGTGATTCTGGAGGCCCTTTGATGCTTCATCTTAATGGGAGATGGTTTGCTGTTGGCCTTGTGTCATGGGGAGATATGAGATGTGAAAATTCACAGTTCCCTACAGTTTTTGTAAAAATATCTTCTTATAATCATTGGATTTCTGAAAAAATGAAATTATAAAACCTATAGTGTGATGATAAATTATTCAATATATATATATATATATATATATATATATATATATATATATATATATATATAGACACAATAGACATAAATGCATAAATCAATATATGGTTAAATAAGTGTTTAGCATATGATGTTGCTAGATAATAATAATTTATTTTTTTCAATACAAAAATCTTATAAGCTTATTTCTTAGAAATTTATCTAATTATCCACAAATTGAATTATTTATCACTATTGTTTATTTATCTCTGAAAAATATATTTCTGACATGTTTATACACTTGATGTGAACAGGAGTACAGTTAATTTATTTTTTATGTATTAAATATTAAGACATTTGAATAAAAATAATGTTAACTTGCAAATGAAACATACGTAAATTTTTTTGATATTTTTCTTGCTATTTCTTCTATTAATATAAGAGTTACTTTAGATTTGCGGTTGCTTTTTATTTCTTTTTGCATTGTTGACCATTTTAATAGTCTGGATTAAATTTGCACATTAATCAGAATTTAGAAACTGAAAGCATAAAACACGAAACAAAATGATAAAATAAAGAATGGAATAGGAATACCGCTTTCATGTTACTTGTATGAAAGTCCAACGTATTATCACAACTGCTTTCATTCATCTTAAATTGTTATTAAACCTACTGCATGTTTATAATACTTATATATTCACAAAACAATGGTCACATGTCTTTTTAAAGTAAAATTAATAGTGCAGAAAATCAAATTAGTTGATACTCAAAAGTATACCTATTTATTTGGATGATCTAATGTCACCAGTATTATTCTTCACGTCTTAGCTGTATACAGATTTATAATAAAATGAGTTTGATTTTTGTATTTATTTACAAAACTTGCTATATGTTTTGAAGCAATACTACAAACTAAGACCTATATTAGTCATAATATAAACATTATGTTGCATTATTTAAGGCAGGCATGGGCAACCTTTCCTAGTTCAGGGACCAAATTATCTTTTTGTCTTCAAGTCAAGGGCCGGACCAAATAATTAAATAGTACAATATAATAGTGAATGATAAAGGGCTACATAAATTTCATAATAATGACATAACAATTTAATGTGAGGATTTGCCTTGTACTTCAACAATGAGACTATCAATGTTGATGGGAATACTGCTTAAGAACAATCACATAGAATTTTCAAGGCTTTTGTCCGTTATTGTTCTCCGAATTTTTGATTTATTAAATTTCATTCTAAAAAAAAAGTTCACACACATATATGTGCTGCCAAAAAAACAAAATTTTTTTTGAAAAGGTAATACATTTCTATATTTTTCTTCCACCAAATGTTTATAAAAATCCATCAAAGCAATGTTGTTAAACTGTAATTTTAGCACTAAATCTGCTTGAACCTCAATAAGTTCCATCTATAAATTTTCTGGCACATTATTTATATCAGCATCCATCGGATGAGAAAATATAGTGAATATGGAGTCTTTATTTTGGAAGTCAGTGAACCTTGTATCAAATTGCTCTATTAATGCCTTCAGTTCATTTCCATAACAATTATAAGGGATATTTTTATGAGTTGCTAGAGTAGAAAAATGGTAACAATTTTTAGCTCTTATCTGACATTCCAACAGTTTTAGTTTATTACAAAAAGTACTGACATGTCCATACAGTTCATGAATCAATTGTCATGGTTTTTGCAATTTAAGATTTTCATTTAGGTATCCAGTGACATCTACAAGGAATGCTAAATCAAACACCCACTCATCATCTCTTACTTGGTTAATTGTTTTTCCTTTTTATGTCCATAAAATCTGCTGTCTTGTCTCAGATCATAAATCATTTTAACCTTTTACTTTTATTCAACAATCTCACAATAAGACACATTTTCATAATCTGAAAATAAGTCTGCCAAATATTCCTTAAATTGCAGTGATTAAGTACATGTGACTTAATAAACTTAATACTGGCTACTACAACTTCCATAACATTTCTAAATTTAATTGATTTTGCACACAGATTTTGTTAGTGGATAATGCAATAAAAATTTGTTAAATTTTTCAGATGGATCTGTAATTCTATTACTTTTTCATGAACTATTCCAATAGATCCCTTCCATGCACCAACCATTGCAGGGGCTCCATCAATGCATATGCCAGATAGTGAACTCCATTTAAGCCCAAATATCTTGAAGACTGTTTTGACTTCTTCAAATATATCTTCACCATTAATTGTCTGTTTTAGGGTCAAAGTAAAATTCTTCTGTGATATTCAATCCACATCAACTCCCTGAATAAATATTGCTAGTTATGCTGTATCAGAGGCATCAGCGCTGTCATCCAAAGCAATTAAAAATGCTTTGAATATAGCAATCTTCTCTTTTAAAATTTTTTGGATATCATCAGCCATGATTTCTATCCACTGGATAACAGTACATTTCAACAAACTAATATTCTCAAAATCTTTTTTTCAGGACATATTATACTTGCAACATTCAACAGACATTCTTTGATAAATTCTCCTTCACTAAATGATTTAGAATGCTTAGCAAATTTTTCATTTAACCCAAAGCTGGCTTTCACAATGCTTCCATGCTGCATTTATTACTTGGAGAACATTTTCTGCTGGGTATCCAAGTTCTTTAATTTCTTTATTTCATCTTTTCATAGTTCTCCAACAATTTCTTGGTGATCCGCATGTTTTGAAGTAAAGTGTCTTTTCAAGTTCTATTCTTCATTGATTGATATGGATTCATTGCACAGCAAACATATAGGCAAACCTGATATGGATTCATTGCACAGCAAACATATAGGCAAACCTTTATTCAGAATAAAATAGTACTTGTATGTCCAGTTGTCTTGAAATTGATGATTCTCTGTATCTACTTTTCTTTTTTTTTAGTTAATCCCTGACATTGTTCTAAATTTCAAAGCTATTTATTCAGAACTGTCAAACAAAGCTGTTTTTAACACTGCAGATACTGAACAGAAAACAATATAAATGCAAATCACTTAACAAGATACAAACCCAATGTAAATATTAAAATAAAAAAAACTGATTTTTACATTCCAGATAGAACACAATATAAATGCATGCACTAAATAAGGCACAACCCCAATGAATCTATCAAAATGACACATTGTAACATGTTCACACACTGCTAGTCAAAATGAGAAAGAGATCTTGATGAGAGAAAATGATGTTTTTGCAGTATCATATGATGTCAGCTTAACTATTCAAAATATTAATTCTGAGAGAAGCTAAATAAGACAAAAAAAAAGTGATTTTCAGTAATCGTTAATGATTATGATATAATATTTTTGTAAAACATTTATTATTAAACCAAAAAGTACATCATTAATAGGGAATTGTCTTTGAAAATATTTTCTTTTAAAAAAGATTGCTCATAGGAAATATATGAAAAAGCAGAAATCGCCATTGCTGGCATTACAAAAATTGCTTTTGCAAAAACAATAGGGAATTTTTTTTTTAATAACAGTAAATAATTTATTAACTTTTATAATTTTTTTGTTTCTTTGATGATAATTAATTGTGAACATATCATTTTTTTAATGTTATAAATTTCTAATATTTCATTTTGTGCCACAACATTATAACTTGGTCTGTAAATGTTCAAAGATTACGCAAATATGGCAATCACCAAATACTGTATATTTTTTAAAAGGTAATTAATCTTACACAAATTTATTTCAGCCAAATGTACACTGAATTAAATTACTAAACCAGATTAAACAGGGACACTCAAATATGATGTTTAATAGATTTTATTATATTCATTCTTAATTTTAAAAAAACATATTCTCTTTTTCTATAGCATTCCCAACTGACTCGAATCTCTTTTATATATATATAAAGAACAAATACAAGCTTAAATTGAATGCAAACATTATCTTTTTTTAAAAAAAAATACATTACAAATTATTTAACTAATATTCTTTTCATTGATCTTTCAAAATCGAGAAGTTAACATTATTAGGAAAAATCTAATCTGATTTCACACATGAATTACAATAAAATGCATATAAAAACATATTTAAAGCATATATGAGTTTAAACCCCTCTCCCTTTGTTTTAACTAATTTAACATAGTATAATAAAATTCCCAACAATAATCCCACACTCTATTGTTCAAACATTTAAGATACTTAATATTATATATTTATTTCTATTATGCAAAATGGAATCAAGGTCTCAGCAACAATTTATAGCTACCCTGACCAATCAGTGATGGTCCTGTGGGAGAAGTATTTCATCCTATGCTTGTCATGGTTTGACCAGTCACTATCTTCAGCAAAATTCCAATTAATCTCAAACAAAAAACAATCCCATAATTTATAGTTGTTTTTTTTTTTGCAATGTTACTTATAATCCTGAGTAATAGTTTTAACAAGGCTGTAAACCTTAGCAATGAGCATCTGAAAAAATCATCACTAGGGACCTCTGTAGGTCTTTAAAACACATGCTTATGCTATGAAGAAAAGAGAGAATCCCCAATTATGAAGAGAATCCCTTCTTTACTTCGACCTACTTTTATATATAAATAGGTGAAGCAGAAGTGTTGAAGAAACATTCCAAACTGATGAGCGTAACAGACGGAAATACCTCCACTATCAAAGTTTCAACAATAGAGCTAATTGCAGAAAAATTCTATACTGTACTTTCTTTCTCCTTCTATTTTTAAGAATTTCTAAGAATTAGAAATAAAACAAAAGGCAAACTTTTATAATAAAAAACCTGCAAGATCTTATGTTTTGTCCCCCCCTCTTTTTTTTTTTAAATCTCGAGTTAATTTATTTCAAAACTTTTAAAATTCCCTTAAAAAAAAAGAAGTTTTATTATTTATTTTTAGTATAAAAAATATAAGTTTTATTATAAAATAATATATATGCGATTTTAATATATATATATATATGTATGAATATGATCTGGCAGAAAAATACCAGCTCAATTCTACTCTTTTCAATATGTTCCATGCAGCTAATTAAGATGTGCTTTTTTGTTATCGCTAAAAACTTCGTTTTCATATTTATTTTCACTATTTTAAAATATTAATAATTTTAAATTTTAATAATTAAAAGATTTAAATAAAGATATAAAATATAAATTTATTAAACAACATAATTATATAATTGCACAAAAAGTAATAATCAAACGTAACTCTCGCTAGGCTCTATTCAAAAATTTGACAATCGGAATCAAACATGGCTGAAATAGATTAGTGGCGGGCCAGATTAAAAATTGTAAAGGGCCAGATCTGGCCCGAGGACTGGAGGTTGCCCATATGTGGTTTAAGACAATAATAAAATGTATAATTAAGAGATAATAGTTCTAATATGAATTAATCAGCATACAAATACGATTAATGCTGTATTTTTTTAGCTGAGAAAATTTTTCTTCACAGCATTAAAGACACTGATTAGGGTACATTTTTAATATCCAGTCCATATCTTCCTGTTATTTCAGTTTATTGCTATATAATTATTCATATAATATACAAATATTGATGAGCTTCTCATGAATGGTTAATGGGTTTATTTGCTTTTTTCCTTTTAATTTAATATCAAAAAACACCATACTTATTTTTTTCAGTTGCATGATAGTTCTGATCTTAAACATCAGTTCAGTTAGACTGAATGAATAATTGTATAAATGAATGAATTTGAAACACATAATTAACAAATGAAATTAAATTATGATCCTTATTGCTAGGAAGTTGCAATGTCCTTAGTTAATGCAGTGTTGATGGCTTAGAGAACAGACTGCTAAAAGTTTTCTGATTGCAGAGTAAGGAATGTCACTGTAAAACAAAATTCTAATTAAGTACTACAACTGCAAATAACTTTCAAGTGAATGAAGTTTGCTTAAATTAAAAACAGATTTGCCTAATATTAAGTGGAATCTTGTTAGACTTTGTGAAGTTAGATGAAAACACGAGGTAATTGATTGATAAAGAGGGCATGCACTTTATAATGAAAATATGTATATAGGAAGCACAATTGGATAAGATTCATTATGCAAGTGAAAAAAGAAATACATTTTTTTTCCAAATTAGTGGTGTATCAGCTAGTGGAAATGTTATTTGTTTTTAATTATGGAATTAATAAAACGCAGATAACTCAGGTTTTTGCTTCAATAGTTTCTCATTGTAATAAAAAAATAGAAGATTGTTCTATGGATATATAAAATGTTTTTGATTAGACCAACAGCATTTTAATCTCTTCATGGTGAACATTAGTATGAGAACTGGTAAAGAACAGAACCATAAATGTTCTATTGGGTAAGTTTAGTATGATGATAGAAATAAACTGTATATTATGAATTCTTTCTTTGCAAAGAATGCTTAATGAATTTGAATATGGAAGCATCCAAATAAAAATACATCAGAATTGTCTTATATTTTGGAAATATGTTTCAGACCTATATGGCAATATAAGCTAATGAGCTTAGATTAAAAATACTTTTGTGTTTTAAATTTAATTCTCATAGTTTTGTAGTTAAGTAGAGATAAAAGGTGGCTGCTGGAGGGTTGCATTAATTCCTAAGATCTAGGTGCAGTGCTCTCAGATCCAAGGCTCCTCATTGACAAAGGCCAAAAGTCAGAAACTAGTCTGGGGATATTGGATGAGTAAGAACTAGATAAGGAATTTATGCACATGCCTTATGGATCCATTGATTACTCTAGAAATCACTTAGTGGCACTACTGTATGGGAAGTTTTGCCTTTTTAATAACAGTTATGAGCGAGCATAAAAATGGTGATCATGTGATGTTGGTTTAATACCAATCCTGCTTAACGGGATGGTGGTGGATATGGTTGTTAAAGAGCCAAAGACACCAAAATGTATCGGTGCTGAACTGAGTTCATACCCATATGACTATATAAGTTAATGATCTTAGATTGAAAGCATTTTTGTTTTCAATTTGATTCTTATAGTTTTGTAGTTAAATAAAAATAAAAGGTGGCTGCTGGAGTGTTGCATTAGATCCTAAGATCTAGATGCAGTGCTCTCTGATCCAAGGGTCCTCACTGATGAAGGCCAAAAGCCAGAAACTAATCTGGGGATATTGGATGAATAGACACTAGATATGGATTTTATGCACAAGCCTCCTGGCATCCATTTATTACTCTGGATTGCATGGAGTAGCACTACTTTATGGAGAGTTTTGCCTGTTTAATATACCTCAATTACCCACAAGTTTAAGTAAAAAAGACTTGCAAAAAATCTATATGAAATAACTACAGAAAATGGCAAAAATATAGTTGATATTTTAAACATCAGGTGAAAAATAGAAAAAATTGTTGGAATTGTTATATAACAAATATCTAAAACATGTATTGGATTATTGGAAGAATGTAATAATCATACTGATGCTTAAAAAGGATGATAATGAATATATGAAATACTAAAATGATTGTAATTCATCTATAGCAAAGTGAGTATTAATCAATTAAAATTGGATTTAACAATAGTTTTATCCAGTGAACCACATCCAAGGTGCAAAAGAACTTATAAAAGGATCTATAAATATCAGAAATCATTGTGTTTTGGATCTATAATTATGAACACATTATTCTACAAGCATATCTATGGTAATTAAAATATTGAACCATCAAGAAATATACTCAGGATAGTGACATCGTCTGAAAAATATTTATCAGCATGCAACACTCATAATACTATTAATGCTAAGGAACTTAACATTGAGAATGATGGTCACAGATTGATTTGATATGTCCAAAATGATTTTAGCAGTTCTACAAGAATTTTGTAAATTAAAATGAGAAGCTAAGAGCATAGAAGAAATGATGATTAAAGAAGTCATTTAGATATCACAGACAATATTCTTGTTTTTTAGAAATAATGTTTCAGTGTGTCAGGAAATGTTGCTAGAATTGTCTGATGAGAGTAAAAAAAGGACTAAAGATGAATGCTAAAATGATCCAAATAATGTTCTATTGACTTTTTTCAGAAAAATAAATAAATAGTAATAATGGTAAGTTAAAAAATAGCATCTACAACTATCTTCATCAGATTATTACTATAGATTGAGCATTCTGTATGAAATTAATCATAGAATTAAGTTTAAAGTATGTTAGCATAAATAATTTAATATTAAAAGGAAGATATGCCTCTATTTGAAAACATTTTTAATAAATTTGCTTATCTAGTCAATCAACATGGATCTGTGACTTGCATAAATAAAAGATAAGTAATAGGGAGTCTTCAGACCAACCAAACAAATCAAAAGTTGAATGTTAGAAATTACAAGAAATTAAAAGCAATATATGTGGCTCAGAGAATAAAGAGGTTTATTGTATATCATTAAAAATAAAAGAGAAAAATACAGGTGAGTTAAACATTTTGCTAGAGGAGACATGAAATCATGAACTGAATCCCAAGAAACTATAAAACTTCTAGAAATAGTCTATATGTGATAAGAATGGAATGACTAAAGAAGTTTACTGGTGTGCAGTGAAAAAAGAATTTTGAGATTGAAATTTTTTTTAAAAATTTGGAGACATATTCATCTTGCAATGATCCAATAATAGTTGAAGATTCGTGGTGGTGTTGAATGCAAATGGGAAAAAAAAATTTTGGAAACTATTTGCCATAAGCATGATGCTATAATATGTGGTTTAACTTTCTGAGCAATTAACACTAGGATTACATTAACCATTTCCAAATACATTCTTGGTAACATATGCATGTAATATATGTTATGTAAAACTTCCAAAAACTTTACACATTCAAACTAAACCAAGTATTGACAATATATATATATAATTAATTTTAACATGTAATATATTATGAAAAAAGCAATATAAATACAAAAAAATGCATAATTATATTCAAATCACATTTCCTCACTTTGTGATATTTCAGTAATGCTGTTTGTACATAAATATAAGTTTTTGGTTTATATTTAAGGTATATTTTATTCACAGAGGATGTTGCTGAAATGTCATAATAGTTGCAGGATGATTTGAATATTTCCTATTTAATTTTCAGCTGGCAATATGCACTGAAATATTTAAATGCATAATGTTGTATAAATAATTACAAGTACCAATATAATAGGTTATCTACATTTGAATTTTCTTTTTAATTCAGTCTTTAAACACCACGTTAAATACTAGGATGTGTTATCAAGAAATTTGTAGATTTATTTGCGAAATGGCGAATTCTTCTAGTGACAATACTATTATAAATAAATTTATAAATTCAAAATCTTTTCTATAAGTATTCATTGCCAGATATGTTTTTTGTGTGTTTTTTTTATTTCTCGTTTCAATTTCATATTGGATTTAAAAAAGAGGGGTGTGGAGAGAGAGATGAGAACATGAAAGAAGGAAACAAAAATATGCAATTTACAAAATATAGATCCAATTCCAAATAATCATTTTCTTATTTGTAATTCAAAAAAATGGGGGTTTGGAAATTTGGAAAGGCTTTTATTTAGAAATTTGCGTTGTTGAAAATAGTAAGAGGGTGATGGGTGAACCAGTAAATATTAGAATTACATTTTTTTTTTATTATCTGTGTAATTTAAAATATTAAACAGATCTCTTTTTTTTTTTTTTGGCCAGCTTTTATTTTTAAAAATTCAATGCGAATTAAAAGATGAAAAAAGGAAACATATTACTGCCATTGGATTAAAAGAATTTTATTTTTTTAACTTCTTTGAAATTAGTTTCAAAATAAATTTTGTTGTTAATTTAAAACGTTTTTGAAAACAATTGTGTTGTTTTACATTACGTAGTTATATGGATTATTTTTTACTTTTTAATTTTAAAAATGTTTTATGTTAAGCTTTTTTTTGCTTATTTTATCACCAACCAGTTTGTCTTTATCCGAACGTTTGATCTCTACTGAATGGAATCTGGGTGAAAGTCGACAACACAATTGAATTTTCCTTTTCCCCTCCCCCTTTCTCTTCTCTCACTCTTTAAAAAGCCAATAAGAAAAAAAAAATTAAAAATATATATGAAAAACAAATCTATCACTCACAACAAATTGTTTGAATTCGGTAATAGGCAGTTATTTCTTTTCACATTTTAAAAAGCCAACAAGAAAATAAAATATATTTTTTTTAAATTTAAGAAAAAATCATACAAAATTTTTAAATCAAATCTGTCAATTAAAACAGGTGTAAAGAGAATAAAATTTACATAAGTTTTTAAAGGTAAACCAATAAAAATTCTAAAGTAATCAATTACTTACTATATAGGACTCTGAAAAATTCAAGGAAATGTTGGAAACGCATAATTAATCTTTTTATAGAAATTTAAAAAAAACAAAACAAATACTACTAAAAGTTCACCAAAAACAATCTAATTAAATATATAATAAAATATATAAATTATGTTGTACATATTATTGCTATTGTTAACCACAATTTTTTTTAAGAAATCAATTAGTCGTCGCATTATTATTTCATAACATCAAAGCAGTGCTTAAAGAGATAATAAATTAAAAATTGATAGCCACTTAGATCAGTACTAAATTATATACTTACTAAAACCAGAATTTAAGGCGTACATAAAAACAATACAAATTACTGATGAGAATGATGTAATGTCAAATGTAAAAAATACTATTGGTTGGATATATCTATGGCATAAAAAATGTGTCTTTCATGTATCAAATGAAGATACTGGTACCATGCAAAAAATAAAATAGATCAAATATAACCTAACAAATTTTATTTGCCACTTAAAAGAAAACCAGCAATCAATATTTTTGATTAGAATATCTAACCTTAAAACAATGAGTATAGGTCTCTCTGGTAACTATTTTGTAGATTTTTTGTGATATTTCATACTGTACTTTTTCATTGTATCATCCTTTATATTTCTGATTGTTTTATCACTTTTTTCCATTTATTATTATATTCTTTATGATACTTTTCTTCATTTGTGTTTTAATTCAAATGACTCTCTGTAGCAATGGTATCCACATAATTTACAGTGACTTCAGCATCCATGGTAGATGTACTTGTAGCATTATCATCAATATCTTTGCTATTATTCATTTATCTAACTTATAATATCACTACCTTCATGAACAATGCAGCTCATTTTCTATTCATAATTTTCTCTTTGACTTGATTGATTTGGTCTGCTATTTGATTACTCACTTTTTCCTTTTTTCGTTTATTTCTTAATTTCATAAGCAAACTGATAGGATGTAGCTTTGTTTATTATATTATAACAGTTGGTATAATACACTAGTATACACTAACTATTATTGATCCTTAAAAGTATGGAAAAAATCTATCACTGATTTGTAAGTTTTGAATAATTGTTCAAATCATATCAAACTAATTTATTTTAAGTTTTAATATCATCAAATCTTCAGAATAATGTATCATAAACAGAGAAAAACTCTCCATACAGTATTGCCACCTGTGCTAAACAGAGTAATCAATGGATGACAGAAGGCTTGTGCATAAAATCCCTATCTAATGCCTAATCATCCAATATCCCCAGACCAGCTTCTGGCCTGTGGCCCTTGTCAGTGAGGAGCTCTGGATCTGAGAGCACCACATCTAAATCTTAGGATCTAATGCAACCCTCTAGCAACCACCTTTTATCTATACTTAACTACAAAAGCATGAGAATGAAATTGAAAACACAAGAAATATTTTCAATCTAAGCTCAATAGCTTATATAGTCATATGGGTCTGAACACAGTTCAGCACCCATACATTTTGGTGTCTTTGGCTCTTTTACAACCATAGCCACCACTATCCTATTAGGCAGGATTGGTATTAAACCATTAAGCATCACATGATCACATTTCCTATACTATCACATTAATTGTTGATAAAGAGAGCAAAACTCTCCATACAGTATTGCCACCTGTGCTAAACAGAGTAATCAATGGATGCCAGAAGGCAGTGCTCTCAGATCCAGAGCTCCTCACTGATGAGGGCCACAGGCTGGAAGCTGGTCTGGGGATATTGGATGAGTAGGCATTAGATAGGGATTTTATGCACATGCCTTCTGGCATCCATTGATTACTCAGTTTAGCACAGGTGGCAATACTGTATGGAGAGTTTTGCTCTGTTTATCAACAATTAAGGTGCTAGTATAGGAAATGTGATCATGTGATGCTTAATGGTTTAATAATGTATCATCATGGTGAATATGTAAACAAAAATAAAAGAAAGTGTAGCTAATTAATAAAATTGCTTAATTGATTTATAAAGGATAGTGTGCATCACTCTAACTCACATGTTTAGACCCATATTGCCTTATTTAATGTTTAATTACCCCAGTGGTGATTTGGTTGACAGAATGTTAGAATTGGCTAATTGCATGTGTATATTTTGAGTAAGAGTACAAAGAAGTTTACTTTAATGTTAATTACCAAAGAAGCTTAATTTTATGTTTAATTATGCCAGTTTTAGTGCTAATGAAAGTTAATGAAGCATATCAGAATTGGTTACAATGTGTATATGTTTGAAATAAAAGCACAAGAAGTTTATTTATATGATAATTACTCTTATGTTAGTCTATTCAGTCATGGATATTGGAATTAGCCAATAACATGCATATGTGTAAAGTACAAAATGTTTATTTGGCTATATGAAAAAATAAATGTTTTATTTATTTAAAACCTTGGTTCAGAGTTATTCTTTTACATGCATTGCTATTTCTACTTTCCACCCACACATGCATGTTCAATATATGATTGCACTATTCCATAAATTTTAAGATAAACATATTCCGATCTGATGATATTGTTTTTTTAGATTCAAACAATATATGAAATGCTTGACTACTTGATCAACCTCTGGGAAAGTTTATGTACTCAGTCATTACTTAAAAGTTGATTGAAAATCAAAACTTACCTTATTTCTTTTATTGTCTAACTACTATTTTATTAGAACAGTGCCAATTTTTATGTCATTACTTTTTGATTGTAATTGATAGCTATTGTAAAATATAAGCTCTCAATTAAGTTATGTAATAAAATCCCGGAGATATTCTCTTATTGTTACAGATTATATATTAATTTAGTTATTTAATTTAATGTATTATGTAGTAAAAGTTGAGTAATGCTATATTTTCTTTTATTTAATGTAAATTTAGCACACAGTAAAGTTGATTATTATTGCATATTTATTTTGTTTAATTTTAACCTAATATACAGTAAAAGTTGTTTAATACATGTAGATCATAGAAGGAGATAAAATTGAACTATAACTAGCTAATTTAAATGGGTGAAACTTTATCAATTTCAACTGCTAATTTGTTACAAATACCAGTAGATATTTTACTTTTATTGATTCTAAATATTTCCTCCTGTATTTTATTTACGTTTTACATATTATAGAACTTGTAGCCCTCAGTGAGCCAAGCTATTGGACGAAATTCCAAGAGACTCAATGGTAATCCAAGATAGAATCAGATTTTTTTTCTATTATCAATAGAATTGGCATCATGGGTATTTATTTATAGGAGATGTAGGATTGGTATGTTCCCACATCATCATCATCATCATGATCAACCATTATCAATCCACTGCAGGATGAAGATCTCTTCAAAATTTAATCCATCTTCTTCGATCTTTACCTTTTCTTATTCACTCCATCCCTGCACACTTTCTAGTTTCATCCATCCAGCTCACATGTGGTTTTTTCTGGGTCTTTTACAATTTCTTGGAATCCAGTTTAAGATTTCAATTGTCCATCTATTATCATCTCTTCTAGCAATATGTTCAGCCCAACTCCACTTCTATCTTTTAATTTTTTCAGTGAGATCATTAACATATGTTTGTTCTCTTACCCATACATTGCATTTTCGATCTCTTCTTGATACTCCCAAAATGCATCTCTTCATACTTTGAGTGGTATGGAGTCTTTGTATTGCTCTTCTATTAAGTGTCCAAGTACCACATCCATAAGTAAGAACTGGAAAATCACATTTGTTAAAAACCTTCCTTTTCAAACACATAGGCATATTTCCTTTTAGTATCAAGTTATTTCTAGCAAAAGCACTCCAACCAAGTTTAATTCCATAATTAATGTCATCCATTATGTTTCTATTTGTATTAATAATCTGACCAAGATATTGTTAACTGTTAACTTCTTCTAATTCATCATAATCAATCTCTATTTTCTTATTTAGAGAAAATCGATTAAACATTACTTTAGTCTTTTTAACATTTATGTTTAGTCCTACTTTTCTACTTTCATATGATAACTCCTGCAACATTTCCTACAGCTCTGAAGCACTATTTGCAAAACCAACTATATCATCTGCAAAATCTAAATGACTTAAATAATCTCCATTTACTTTCACTCCTTTAAGTTTCTCATTTTAATCCACAAAATACTTCTTGTAACACTGCTGTAAAAAGGGTTGGAGATATGGAGTAATCTTGACTTACACCTTTCTCAATGTTGACTTTCCCAGTATCATTATGTAATCTAATTGTTGCTGTTGCATTTTTATTAATATTTTTTAAAATATGACAATATCCTGGATCTATACCTTGATGATCCAATGCTTTAATCACTGAAGAAATGTTTATAGAATCAAATGCCTTTTCATAATCTACAAATCCAAAACATAATGATGACTCATATTCATTTTTTTTCTATAACTTCTCTCAATACCTAGATAGAATCTACTGTACTAAAACCACTTTTAAATCCATCTTGTTCTTTTGGTAGGTGGAAATCCAATGTTCTTTTTAGATGAGTTGTAATTATCTTGGTAAAAATTTTGTATAAAATTGATAAAAGGCTCATAGGTCTATAATTCTTAATATCTTCTTTATCAGTTTTTTTAAATATTAATATTATTACTGCATTCTTCCAATCATCTGGTACATCTTTATCATTTAGACCTTTGGTATATAACTTTGCTTTTTTTTCTATTTCTACACCAGCTTTGTTTAATATATCAATTATAATTTCATCATTGCCTGAAGCCTTTCCTTTTTTCATACATTTAATTGTATGTTTCACTTCTTCATTTAAAATTCTGGGCAATGTAGAAGATGTAATAGATGTAGGAGATACCTGTTTTATATTACTATATAATTTTTGTAATTATAAATTTATTAAACGCACATTGATTACATAAGTAATATTTACTAAGGCTATAACCTCAATAATATGCATGTAAAATGCGATAGTAGGGACCTCTACAGGTGTTTTAACCACAAGCTTATGTTTTTCTTCCATAACGTAAGCTTGTGGTTAAAACACCTGTACAGGTCCCAACTATCGCATTTTACATGCATATTATTGAGG
>JAQFVV010000409.1:360577-433077 GCA_028023455.1 Epiperipatus broadwayi | reverse complement strand
TACTGATATGATCTGTCTTCCTTTACATCTTGTAGTATAAATAAGTAATATTTTTTATAATGCAAAATAAAGATCACAGGGTTTCCTTTCTGGTATTTTATCAAGTAAGCAGTGATACATTGTTGAAAGTCAAATGACTGACATCCTAGCAGGCTTTAGGAACATATACTTTGTAATAAGCTAACGTATTATATTAAGGTCATAATAATAATCATTTAGATTACCAAAAAGAAATGCTTACTGTAATCAGCACATGTCTAGAATAATAATAAAATTTACAATATTTATAGCTTTTTACCTCGAATGGCATTCCAATAATAAAAGGAAAGAGGCACATTTCATTCCCCTCACTTATTTTTAACAACACAGATAAAATACTTACTTGACAACATTGGAGTTTGATAATGAGTAAATAATATGCGGTCTGATTTTTGGATGGATACATCCATTGCAATACTTAAATGAACAATTATTAATTTAAAAATTTGAATTAATAAAAAATTTAGATCACTATTTTTATTAAGTATTAGTGATTTTGGATCATAAGAATAATAATTATCTGATTTGAAAATATAAATTTTTATTTTACTTTATGGATTTGTGGAACCAAACAAAAACATTTCATACAGAAAAACTACTCAACAACCAAATTTTAATAACTTACAAAACTACATTTATGAAAGCTAATATAATGACAATTTGAGCATAGTAGCTACTGAATGTAATTTTACTTTGGATTTCGAAGGATAAATAACTAAAGATCAATTTTATTCAAGGTTTATTCCCCTCTTAGTTGCCCAGTTTTAAAATTGCAAAATAAAATTTATGACATAAATTATTATGATTACTTGCTAAAATATTTATTTGAAACATCACAATTTATTCTATCTAAAACAAAGCATTAAACAAACATTTAATGCAATTAAAAATAATAATTATAATGGTTGGCTAGCTTGCACCATAGGCTAATTAATATTTTTTGTATATTTTATAGTCAAGCACTTATTTATGATATCTCACTATTAAAATAATAATAACAAAAATAGAAAATTAAGTTCAATATAACCTATAGCTGCTTCTAAATTATATGGCTAATATGATGATGATAATTGTCATCATCACATCACAAGTGATTATTCTCTCAACTTACGTTAATCTTACAAACCAAACGGTAAATAGAAAGCATTCACCAGAAGTCATACATACCTTGATATTTAATTTATTTTATGTCCACATCATAATATTAAATTTCTAAATTTTAAGAAACTTACAAAAATTCCTCAACGAATTTCTCCATATAAGCATATAAATTAACATTGTGTCTGTGTATTCCCATCATGCTATGCATTAATCTGAGCAATTAAACTATCAAATCTTGTGGATTTACTTGTATACTACTGGCAAAGCACAGTAGCACAATACAGATATTGTTATAATCACTCATAGAACTGGCAATTAGTAAATGTACCTAAGGAAATGACAACTTCAATAACTAGCTTTCATTGCCATAGCTTTTATAAATACAATTGTCTACACCTTTTATGGTGGACAATCTAATCTTTCAAATAGTACATGAGAGATAACATCACTAATTAAGTTCCTCAGAGCATGACAATGTCACTATAATAATGGTGGCTCCCATGCCCCTTTCTCTGGCATAAGTAAAGCAGTGGACACCATCTCACCTCTTAAAAAAGGGGGAAACACACCAAAGACAAATGATCCTCACCATTACATCCAGTTAACTACGCTATATATAAATATATTTTGAAAAACATTGTCCTCTCATGGCAAACACATATAATAATGGGGGAGCATCTCCATCCCAGAAACATAATAAATAGTATACTATCTGATATATCTAGAGCTATAAAGCAGAACTACTTCTCACAATGGCAAGCTACAAATTTATCACTAATAATAAAAATTAATAGCTTGTATCAACATTAAATTCCACACATTAAACAATATTCGAAACTCACAAAAAATATTTGTCAAAACGACTATACACACATTATAAGAGCATAGGAAATATTTGCATAAGATAAGAAATATGCACACAAAAAATGAGCATAATAAATATATATGAAATCATGTGCACAGATTAATGCAATAAATACTATTAATTAAATGGTTAATGAAATAAATTTATTCTCAGATGAATTCAAAATCTAATTTCTGTTATGAATGATATTAAGAAAAATATTAAACTTCTGATAAATGCATATGTAACGGTTGTTTGTCCTAAAATTACAAAAGAATAGGCTACTTTAAATTAAACTCTTCACCAATATGTTTAAAATCACCTGTGTATAACAAAAATATCTACACACTTTATTGCAAACTCCTTGAGACAGTTTCAGATAATAGATACCTTGACATATAAAATAAAACATAAAAAATATTCAACTATTTTGTTACCATTTTTTAAAACAAAATTAAAATAACAATAATAATAGTGATAAATTCAGTTCATTAGTAAAGCTTTTTCAGCAGTAGGCAAGTAATTTATGGTGTGAGGTCCCATGTCATTAGCTATGGGCATAATATCAATGCATTCATATTTCTCAAACCAATATATTATTTCTTTAAAAAACAACAGAGCTGCTACAACTTTCACTATAATAGAAGACAAGTACATGAATACAATGTTTTACTTTAAACATGAACATGTATGGATCCATTATACAAAGACACAATTTAACATAAACTAGCTAGTTTTAAAATCTGACATTTAATTGTGTACAATTATTATTAAATGTAAAATTTTAGTAACTATCCATGGTTTCACTGGACAATATATTGTTAAATTTTTTCTGCTCTTTCTGAAAACGCAAATGATCAAGAAACATTTCCACCATAAAATAAAATAATATTTTATCTTCTTAATACAATTTAATTACCTGAGGCAATATTAAATTTGCAGAGTTTGAACATTTCTTTGTTTTAACGTTAATAATTAATACCAAAACATTTAGTCAAATTAGTTTAGTTTTAAATAATTATTAATTCATTTTTCAATTTGGTTTTAAATTTGCAGCTTCAAAGAGTATGATTCATTATTATAAATTGATTTATTCTAATACACTATGTGATTTCCTTGGTAAAAAAACATTTTCACTTGTTGAGATTTTGGATGTTAAATAATCAATAAGAGGTATTATCTAAAATCAGAAAGTTTTAGTTTAAATAAAACTTGAGGTATCTTAATTGGGCTTTCAGCAATCCATTCTGTATTGAGAATTTCAAGAAAAAATATAGTTACACTTGTTTTAAGTAAATGAAAATGAAAAAAAATTACACTGTTTAAAAATTATTTTTTTAGAACAGAGTTGTGATAAAATATAGTCCAAAGCTGCCTTTTTTCTTAGTTTCTTCTTCCAAAAAAAAAAAAAAAATCACACTTTTTTTTTATTCAAAAAAAAAAAATCACGTGTCAGCGTTCCATTTCAAAGTTAATAACAAGTCAACTAATTAACATGAATGAAGTTATTTTTTTTAAAAAAATAATAAACATAAAATAAATATAATATTTTACTGTTTTTTCATCTTTCAATCCAATATATTTTTTTAATTTTATGTTGATTTTTTTTTTTGTTTATATCAGAAGTTAAAGATAATAAATTTAACCATTTTATTAGCTCTGTTTATAATACACTTTATTATTAAAGTTTAATGAATAATTTAAATAATTTAATGAATAGAATCAAAGATTTCAAATCAATACGTAATACATACATGCACACACACACATAAGACTCAAAACTAACTTTATTTAAGACAAGCTTATTTTAATAATATACTTAATCTTTGAATAACTAAATGATATTGAATTATTTTAAGACTTAACTGAAGTATAAACTATAAATGTGGTTAAATGAAATAATTTACCTAATTTATTAGCAATTTAGTAACCCAATACATTTTCAACACTAACAATTAAAATATTCATTCAGCTAGCTTTCTTTCCTTCTTTCTTTCTTTTCATTTTTATAAAATTGACATTGTGAATGCACACTTTATTAAGTATTGTCTAAATATGTGAATAACACATATATATTTTAATACCTTTTATTAGATAACTATTTAAATTTAAATATACTAAATATTGCTTAATAAGTGATACTATTTACTTACAGTCGAAATAATATAATTATATGTCTCCAGTTATCAGTTTTATTTTATCTTTTATTTTGTTACATGTCTAATTATCATATAATGCACAGTTAAAATGTTTCATAAAAAAACAGGTGGCATATCACATGGTTACAATATATATATATATATATATATATATATATATATATATAATTAGACCCAGTTGCACATCATTAGCTGCTACATAAATACAAAATATCACTAATATCTATCATTATTTAAATTTTAAAAGTTTAAAATGACCATTGTATTAATTTTTGATTGAACATGTAAATGGACATATCTTAGTTATGAGAATTTATAATCTATGCTGTTTTTATTTTATTTCTTGTCTAAAAATTATGATATCAATATACACAACTTTATAATAACAGATAAAATGTTGACCTTTTACTTAAGTTGTTTTAACCAGGAATCATGCTTATATTTGTTTCACAAAGTAACACTGCTCAAATTATTCTAATGATAAATGTTGGTGGTCTTACACACACGCACACACACACACACACACACACACATATATATATATATATATATATATATATATATATACTATAATGGGCACTGTAATGGGCACATACGACATTACATTATTTTTTTTATTAGTAAACATGAAAAAAATAAAACTTCGCCAATAAAAACTTCTTTTTTAAGAATTAAAAATTGGAAATTAAAAAAAAATCATCTTAAACTCGTATATATATAAAATCGCACAGATAAAAAAAAAATTATTAGAATAAAACTTTATTAAAAATAGAAAAACTAAATCTTTCAACAAAAAGATTTAGAGATAAAAATATATCTTTAAGTTTGGAAAACACATTAATTAATCAGAAAATGGAAATGATTGTTTTGATTAGTTAAATATAAACTAGCCCTTGGGCATTTAAAATGTATAAGCAAAGGTCAGATAGGAGAGAAAAACAAAGGAATCGGACCTCGGCAGGAAGACCATCACATCGTCGTGATGTGGTGTCGACTGGATCTGAAGGGCTACTATAAAAAGGGAGTGAAGAAAATTAGAAGGGAGATGTGACTATATGTGTTAGTGCGGAGTTGAAGGAGAAGGGATTGAAAAGGCGCATTCTTCAATCCCTTCAGTTTTGTTAAAAAATAAAGAAATGACATCGTTTTTTCTACATTAAGGACCAGCTAAACTAAAAGACCTCGGATAAATAAAAAACAATGGCTAACTCAACCAATCTCTTTAGGACGACATGGAAATTCACGTTCAAATAGCAAGCAACAGATAAAAAGGAATGTTTAAAATCGTAAGAACTTTTTGAACTCTAAGCTTTAAATATATTTCTAAAACTCCAATATACTAAACAATAAGAACTTTAATTCTAAAACTTGTTTCATATTTAAAATAATTGCAATAGAATCCTATCTGACCAACTTAATTTATTATTAAGTAATTTCATTTAATGTATTTCTTTTGTAAAATCATTTCCATTTATTTATTTATTTATTATTTTTTTTGTTCTTTAAGTTTTTATTATGATTTCTGTTTTTCATTAAATTAAATTATATAAATGTTAAACTTAAGTCGGGCCTGAATGGCTATATAGAATTGTAAAGTTATATTAGGGGAGGGTAATCTTGGGTTATTTGTTTTGTAGTTGAATTAGGTCAATGGATTGGATATATTGGTGTAATTAGTAGATGTAGTATGAGATTCACTATGATAAGAATCGCTTTTCATGCCACACACTTTCTTTTTGCCTATGGAATGCGATCGTAAGTCGGCAAAATGACCGCAGTTCTTTCCTATTGAGTATTTTTTATTGCTCTTATCATCAGATAGATGTAGTATTCCTATCTGACGAAAGGCAATTTCTTCTCTTAACCTATTTGTGCTATCGTAGTCGTATTAAATTGAATACATCGATATATCAGATGGATTGAAGTTGGTTTGACTGTGAACTTTTGGCCTAAGGTTAAACAAAGATAGAATAATTTCTTTTCAAATGCAAATCTGTGTAGTCTATTCATACTCAACACTCTAAATAAAAATGCCTAGTGATGCCTTGTAGTGCAGATTATGTTAAGTCCTTTCATCTGGATCATTATAACTGGCTTCCCAACTCGGGCCAATCTTTAATAAACCATGAATGCCCTGAGCAAAATTTTTTAATGAAATGTTTTTATCTACCGTATATGTTAAATCTTATAAAAGCACTGCCAGAAAGAAATAGCACATATATTAAACATGAGAAAGTATTAATAATTTTAAATTGTACTTTGTTAAAAAGAAAGTCAAAAGGTTGCAATTAATATGGTTTTTTTTTGGCTGTTAATATATATTATGCTTTAACATGTATAGGCGCGCACTGCCATGTAAGTTTATGATCGAAATGTGGTACCTTCCGATGAGTACTGTTTGGGAATGTGATTCATAGTAACCCTATTTAAGCATTTCAATCAGTCATAAATAAGTTGGTGGTATTTATAATTGTGCTGCAAATATACATGTATAAACCCATTATTTCTTAAAACATATTTACCTCAATGCAACCTTCTTAAATAAATAAATTATAAAATTTGCTTGTCATGCCATGTGTAAAAATAAAATGTATAAGAAAATATAATTCTTGGGGGGAGGAGGCATAGATGTAAATCATCCTTAGGAAACGATAATAAACATTTTTTTTGTATATAGTCTTTATACTAACCGAATGTTTTGTAAATTGTCATTAATCATATACGGTAATTACTAACCCTAAGTCAATTTTTTTTTGTTTATTTTTTTAAGCAAGTTTACTGATAGATAACAGGCACATACAACGTTACATTATTTTTTTTATTAGTAAACATGAAAAAAATAAAAGTTTGCCAATAAAAACTTATTTTTTAAGAATTAAAAATTGGAAAATAAAAAACAAATCATCTTAAACTCGTATATATATAAAATTGCACAGATAAAAAAAATTATTAAAATAAAACTTTATTAAAAATAGAAAAACTAAATCTTTGAACAAAAAGATTTAGAGATAAAAATATATCTTTAAGTTTGGAAAACACATTAATTAATCGGAAAATGGAAATGATTGTTTTGATTAGTTAAATATAAACTAGCCCTTGGGCATTTAAAATGTATAAGCAAAGGTCAGATAGGAGAGAAAAACAATGGAATCAGACCTCAGTGGGAAGATCACAGTGGGAAGACCATCACATCGTCATGACATGGTGTCGACTGGATCTGAAGGGCTACTATAAAAAGGGAGTGAATAAAATTAGAAGGGAGATGTGACTATATGTGTTAGTGTGGAGTTGAAGGAGAGGGGATTGAAAAAGTGCACTCTTCAATCCCTTCAGTTTTGTTAAAAAAATGACATTGTTTTTTCTACATTAAGGACTAGCTAAACTAAAAGACCTCCAGTTAAATAAAAAACAATGGCTAACTCAACCAATCTCTTTAGGGTGGCATGGGAATTCATGTTCAAATGGCAAGCAATGGATAAAAAGGAACGTTTAAAATCGTAAGAACTTTTTGAACTCTAAGCTTTAAATATATTTCTAAAACTCCAGTATACTAAACAATAAGAACTTTAATTCTAAAACTTGTTTCATATTTAAAATAATTGCAATAGAATCCTATCTGACCAACTTAATTTATTAATAAGTAATTTTATTTAATGTATTTCTTTTGTAAAATCATTTCCATTTATTTATTTATTTTTTTGTTCTTTAAGTTTTTATTATGATTTCTGTTTTTGTTAAATTAAATTATATAAATGTTAAACTTAAGTCAGGCATGGATGGCTATATAGATTTGTAAAGTTATATTAGGGGAAGGTAATCTTGGGTTATTTGTTTTGTGGTTGAATTATGTCAATGGATTGGATATATTGGTGTAATTAGTAGATGTAGTATGAGATTCGCTACAGGCAGAATCGCTTTTCATGCCACGCACTTTCATTTTGCCTATGGAATGCAATCATAAGTCGGAAAAATGACCACAGTCCTTTCCAATGGAGTTTTTTTTTGCTCTTATCATCAGATAAATGTAGTATTTCTATCTGATGAAAGGCAATTTCTTCTCTTAAACTATTTGTGCTGTCATAATCGTATTACATTGAATACATCAAAATATCAGATGGATTGAAGTTGGTTTGACTGTGAACTTTTGGCCTAAGGTTAAACAAGGATAGAATATTTTCTTTTCAAATGCAAATCTGTGTAGTCTATTCATACTTGACACTCTAAATAAAAATGCCTAGTGGTTCCCTGTAGTGCAGATTATTTTAAGTCCTTTCATCTGGATCATTATAATATATATATATATATATATATATATATATATATATATATATATATATATATATATATATATATATATATATATATATATTATTTGCAGGATCATAAGAATGTGTGTGATTTAAAATTATTTTTATCCTTTTCTTTTTCATCATATTTGAATTATATTGGTTGAAAAGTTTTAAAATGTATTTTCTCTTCCAATAGCTTCTTCCAAATGTTGTTAATATTCTTTAATTCACAACTTTCATCTTTGCTTTTGGGAATTTTAAAAATCTCTATAACTTCTCTTAGCAATCTCTGGGCATATTATTAAATTTTTGCTAAAATATTAGTTTTTTCAAAGTTGATATCATGATTAATTAATTTAGCATGAGAATAAATAGCCAATGAATTGGATTTTTTTTTACTGCCAAAATGTGTTTTTCCTTTCTAATATTTATTTTACAATTAGTCTGTTCAATATATGTATGTGAACAGACTCAACATGGAAATTTATATTTTGTGAGCAGAGCCTACATGAAATTTCTGTTCACCTACATATATTAGAGAGACAAGACAAACCTTTCCATACAGTAGTGCCATCAGTGCCAACCAGAGTAATCAATGGATGCCAGAAGGCTTGTGCATAAAATCCTTATCTAATGCCTACTCATCCAATATTTTAGACTAGTTTCTGGCTTGTGACCTTCTTCAATGAGGAACCATGGATCTGAGAACACTGCACCTCCAAAGCTTCTCACTGATGAAAGCCACAAGCCATAAACTAGTGTGGGAATATTAGATGAGAAGGCACTAGATAGGGATTTTATGCACAAGCCTTATGGCATCCATTGATTACTCTGGTTGACACAGAATGGCACTACTGTATAGAGAGTTTTGCCTTGTTTAATAACAATTATGTGCTGGTATGAGATAGTGATCATGTGATATATTAGACAGATTAATCAATTTTGGACAAACAAAATTTGGAAGAAGCTATTGGAAGAGAAAATAAATTTTAAATTTTCTCAACCAATAGAATTTAAATATGAGGAGAAAAAACGATAAAAGCAATTTAAATTTCACATGCATTCTTATGATTTGAGAAGAAGGATGGTCTGAGGAAGGTATTTGATATTGTACTGAAACATCAGCATTTAGTTTTTTCACTATGCAGAATATTCTGCAAATAATAATAATAATAATAATATGACATTTTTATCTGTGAAAATATTAGAATTAATATATATATATAAGACATATTTTGTGGGTTCAATATATATATATATATATATATATATATATATATATATATATATATATATATATATATATATATATATATATATATATATATATATATATATATATATATATTGTGACAATGTGCATATGCACATTGTCTTTGTTGAATATTATCTTAGGAATTTAGGAGATTTTATTTTAAAATACAAAAAATAATAAATAAAGAATGAAAGAAGATAATAATTGTATCTTGTGTAAATCATGTTATTAAGCTCTTGTGCATTAATATTTTACTTTATTTAGTTCATTTTGAGCATAAGATAAATAATATTTAATAAATTAAACAGCTGAAACAAATATATAATTTTAATGCTAAAAAAAATGTATGCTCAAGTTATAAGTTACTACTTAATTTACACACATTTTAAAAAAGAAAGTTAAACTGAGCTAATTTTATAGTTAGAGTTTAAAAAGTAATAACAGATAGTGTATTAGTCTTAAAATGTAATTATTTAATTGTATTCAGAGTAGTTAATCATCTAGATTAAATTCTTAATTATTAATCTTTAAAAAAGGTATATTTAAATAAAACTTATTGATTTATTTAAATGATGTTAAAGTGCTTAATGAAATATGAGTAAATTATTAAGATAAATTTAACTTAGAAAAATGTAATTTCCTCATACATGTGTGTGTGAGTGTCAAAGTGCACATGTAAATTTTTGGTTTTCTGGTTTAAATTGTCACAATATTTAATTTTAATCATAAACATTTAAAAATAAATATTTGATAAACTCAGTAAAGAAAGGGTTAAAATTTTGAATTAAGTATTTCTGTTAAAGTTTAATAAAAGAAAAGGTAATGTTTTGTTTAAAAAAAGAATGCATGTTATTTTTATTATCTTATTTAATTTTATTTAATTTCATTAATTAATAAAGTTCTCTTAACCTTTTCTTCACCTTTGGTCATTAAGGTCATGTAAATTTGAAAGATCTAGCTCAAAATTACATATTTTTTACTAATTAGTTCCTCATTGTAAGTGACATTTTTTAACCAAAGAGATCAAGATCTCTAGGGGTTGATACTAATTGTTGACACCTGTCATTGTGGATATAGAATGATAGGTTTGTCAGTGGCAGAATTCTTCATCATCATTGGCAGAGTTCTTCATCATCATTGATCATTGACTATTATTTATTTTGTTCCTTCGTTTTTATCATCTCCTGACTGACTGCTGCTCTGCACTGCAATCTTAAATAACAGTGTTATTTTTTAAAAATTATTTTGATTTTATTATCTAAGTATAAATCTACTAAATTTTATATTTTATTAACATGAAATAAAACCCTAGACAACTTCAATTAGGTATTTTCTTACTACTGAATTTAATTTTGAATTCTCTTACTTGCTTCAAAATGATAATTTGTTAATACTAATTCAATTTCATCAATTATGCTTTGAAGTATATTATAAAAGGAACCAGATGATATGTTCCCTCATTTTTATTTATAAAGCTATAATGAACATTGTACAATTTTGACATTGTTTTCTTTTTTACATTCAGAAGGAAGAAACCAATTTTTTTTACAAAATAAACGTTTGAAGCTTTGTTTGAAGAGGGATTGCTTTAATACTAATTGATTGTTACCTACAATTAATGTTTTAAATGCTGAATTTATGTTAACTTCAATCTATATTCAAAATTCTGACTCGATAATAAATTTACAATTACTAAATAACATGTTATGTTTGATAATAGGAAGAATCTTAAATATGTGTTTTACTTTCTCCGAATTTTACAAAAAATGATTATTCACGAAAAAGATGATCTAAAGCAATTTTAAATTAAAAAAAGCAGAACTTTATACGATTTGTTTTCTCAGTATTTCTTTTAAGGTAAACAAAGTGCTCTAAATAAATTTGGACTAAGGAAATTATTAAAAAAATATTGTGAGGAAATATAGTTTGCAGATATAACAATAATGGACATTTGATGTGTTGTTAAATTTAAAACTGTTAAACTTATTTATATTTTTACATAAATTGTGTGAAAATGATATTTCCAAATTACTTTATAAAAAGAAATAATAATTGTTTTTAAAATGTGCATTTTTTTCAAAAAAAAAAAAGGGTATACATTTGTTTCCAATAGAACCACATACTCAACAACTTCAACAAACAACTCACTTAATTCTTATTATGTTCTCATAAGTTAAAGTTTTCAAACAAGCTAGCTTATGGTTAACCAATTTCTTTAAAAAATTGGATATCAATCTTTTATTTATTTAAGATAAGAACTTTGTTCATTTTATCATTTATGCTTACTTTTGGAATGTTATATTTGCTTTAATTACTATTTTTTAAAATGTGTTTGTTTAGTATAGATGCCCATTCTACAGGTAACTTGCTGAGGAAATATATTGTGCCCTCGACAAGCTGCTCACTATCAAAATGTTCTGCTAAAGAACTATAATGTTATCAATATATATATAAAACATTTGTTTCTTATGATAATTTATATGTCAAGGTATTTTATTATGGTGATATTATGCTTTTATGGGTTTATTTTAAAATGTGTAGGTATTCCTATACATATAAGGTAAAACTTATATAATTTTATATGCTGGTTTAAGGTAAATTTTGTAATGATTTTTATTCAAGTAGAAATATTTATCTCTTACATTTTTTTCTTACATTCTCTTATATTGTGTTTGTATGTGTTTCATACATTTATAGGCAAACAGATAATGCAAATGTTTATCTGAAGTCCAATATTTTTCTAATTATTATAATATAATAATTTATGGTATATTTTAATCTAACTCTACATTTATTAGCCATATTTCTTAATATTTTCTTTACTATTGTGTCTACTTTACCTTTATATATTTTTTATTTTGTTTATTGCATATATGTATATTTCTTATTTAATGCAGAATTTTTATTGTGCTATTTTAAATATTTTCACAATCATTTGACTGATTGTAAACGTCCTGGTTTCAGACACTGTTTAATGTTTGCAATTATTTTTAGTGGGAATACGTGTTGAAATTCACTATACTTCATTTTTGTTGTTGTGCTCTGTGGACCGGTGTTTATTAACATATCACTCATGATGTTATTAAATATTTTGCTACCACAGAAGGTGAAGTTGTTTGTGCTTCTTAAAAATGATATGGCATTGATATGTTAGTTATTGATCTACTTTGTTCATTGAGATGCTCTTTGTTATTTACAGTGCCTTGTTTAGTAAAACTGTATCTGTATTGTGCTGCTGTACCTTGCCAGTAGATTAAAAGCAAACCAACAAGGAATTAATAATTTTAAAAGCTTATTCTCAGTACATTGCATTATATGAAATCCACACACTAATCTCGTCTTTTCATTACCATCTGGAGGTAATTCGCTGATGAATAGTAAGTTATCTTAAAGTTAAATATGTGTATATTATTAGGTGGATATAAACCCAGTATAATATGTGTGTTCATGACTTATAATGAATGTTTCATTTATTTTTATTATTTTCACCAAAGAAAAGAGTGTTAGACAATAATTATTTATTTGTCTGGATATGACAGTCATTATCATGCATGCTTGCTAGTTCAAACTCAGTCATAGAATAGTTCTGATTAAAGTATTTTAATCTGTAATGTATTAAGTTTACTAATAAAGGTATTGAAAATTGTTACCTGACAGAAGTATATATTTCACAAAACTGAATTTCTCAGCTTATAGTTTAAGCTATTCTTACTTTATATTAAATATTTGTTAATAGGATGATTCAGCAAGGACAGATTAAAAATAAAATATAGCTAAATATTGAAACTTTTATCACAACTAAATGTTTTTTAATAATTCCTCCAAATGTATTAAAACCAAGAAATAGTTTGTTAGTGAGGTAGTTGTGTATATCCATTATGTAATCCTACAAAATATTTTATCAGCACCTATGTTTGGCAAATAACTTCCAGTGATCTGTAAATAAATGTTGCTTATGTGTACTTAGAATGTAAATAAATGTATTTGTTGTTGATTTAAATCTAGTTTTTGTGTTTCTCTATATGCAATTTGTCTTGTGTTCAGAATTTTTATTTATGAGAGAAATCTTGTTAAATCAGATAATTCTTTCTTGTGCAGATCCAATATCTCAATATCTAAGATGTACATATTTCATAAATGTTTCAATTCCAAAGCTGAGATTGTAACTAAAAGGAATGAATATTTATTTCATCTTGCTTTGGATTGCTTAATCCATTTTTCTGACTGCACATTATTTATTTATTTTATTAATAAAAGTACAATAATTAAACTTGATTATTTTTATTGTGTTGTTGATGCAGTAGTAGAAAGTTATAAAAGGTACTCTTTCTTTCTATTATTTTGAGTGATATCCTGAGCAAACGGCTATAATTTTTCTAAATTTGTACATATTTTATTTTATGCCATTGTTGAGCACATCAAACACTTCTTTATGTAAATATTACTATTATTATAATATATTATAATATATTAGCTTATCAGAGAAGTGTATGTATTCTATAGTCCAACAGGATGTCAGTTATTTATTTGGCAACCCAATACAACAATATACTTTTACAAAATTAACAAGAAAAACCCTGACATCATTATTTATTATTATACTAATTACTAAATCATTTATTTATTTTATAATTATGGTGGTAGCAAAAGAAATTCATTATTGCTCACTGTACCAATTAGAAAGGTAATAGAAAGGTGCCCTACCCTTCACTCTACAAGAGTAGGGTAGATCAGATCATGTCAATAAATAATTATTTGATTAAAAATACTTTCTATTTAAGATATTAAACAAAATATATTCAGATTCTTGGAAGATATTACTCAAATTGCAAAATAGTTATTGCTAAGAGAACATATTTGGATGAAGGGAAATATATGTTATTATAAAGTGCTATATTAGGATGAGTTAAGTTGTTTTATTTCTTCCTAGTTTATTTACTTTCTTTATAATTATGCATATTATTATTGCTATAATATTTCCTTTTATTTTAACAGATGTCTCTGAAATAAAAATGAAAGATAACTAACCAACCACTGTACTTAGCTAAATACATTATTAGTTTTCATATTAATAAGAGTCCCTCATATATTCATAGCCTGTTATTTTACTAGCTCACTCTATCATTATCCAAATGCTTTATTAGTTTTTGGAATATTTTGTTGGTTAGAAATGGGTTCCAAAGTATAGGGGCTATTATCAAATAAATTTTACTCTAGATTATTTATTAAGTTAGAAATGTTCATCCAACTATAGGGTCTAATATCATGTTAATATCCATATATTTTTTCGTGGGTTAAAATTGGCCACCCAACTATAGGGCTAATGTCATTGTTAATATCTAATTTCTATAAGGTTAAAAATGGCTTCCCAACTGTAGAGGCCTTGATAGATTCTGAGAGAAGCCTCGGTAGACATTGATAAGTCTTTGATTGGCTTCGTTTGGAGTCATTTTATTAATATTTGCACTTTGTTAGAATTTTATAAAGTTTCGATATTCATAGAATAACTTGACAAAATAATTATGTTAGTAATTATTTTTTATTGTCACCATTTTTATGCTTGTTATTGACATTGATATTGTAAGAATTTCTAAGAGTTAATTACAGGGTAATGAATTATGAAATAAAAAGTGTTTACAGATAATATGTTATTTTATGCCATAATCAATTGTCCATATGCTTCTTATTGCATGATCTGATTTAATTGCCACATTAAAAATTTGCCATATTTATTTGGATATTATTGCAGTCTTTAAGCAATCTTTAAACTATTTTATTTTATTGTTACTATTTATTTATTGGAATCTGTATTATTTGAGTGCCAAATGTGAAGCTATATTATTCTTAATCACTCATTTGAAAAGATTTCCGTGAACTAAAATCCATATAAAAAAACTATATAATAATAATAATTGATTTTTAGATAGGTATGTTAGATATTAGTGCATTGATGTTGTAGTTTTAGGTTGTTTTAATTGGGTGAGATATAAAATCAGTATGTCTTATTATTAATAATATTGTTAAGTACAAAGCAAAAAGCTTTAAGAATAATTTATATACTGTCAGTATAGAGGTTTTTCATATTCTTGAAGATTTGAGCAAGTCCCAAAAATTCCATTCACCAGATATGCAAATTCAATATATTGTGGTAGACATAAAAGAAGATTCTGATAATTTAGATAAGGATAAGGTTGAGATGATCAAGCCTGAGTCTTTTCTAACTGATAGTACACTGAATCAAAAGTTGCATTGTTTGAAAAATTCCAATTAAATTCTGAAAGTCAGATGCAAGAAATGAGTTTAAATCTTAAAAAAAGAAATAAATAAAAATTTTCACAGTCATATACAGAGATAGATGCAAAAAATGACATTGTATTTTAAAATAATAAATAAAAATTCTTAGAGTCAGTCACAAAGTATAGAAGAAATGAATTTAAATTCTCAGAGTCAGCTGCAAAAATTCTCAGAGTCAGCTGCAAAAATAAAAAATAAAATAAAAAAAATTCTCAGTCATATGCAAAAAATGAGATCGGACTTAAAAAATTAGAAGAAAACTCTCAAAGTCAGTTGAACAGATTAGAGGAGAGATTTCAGGAATGGATAAGTAAAAATTGCAAACAATATGAGGATCAGTTTAATGAAATTGAAGTGAGCTTGGAGAAATCTGATGAAGAATCCCAGAAAAGTTTTAACAGAATAGAAAAAAAAAATGTTAAGAGTGTTGATGAAAAATATATAAAATTAAATGAAATTTTAAAGGAATCTGATAAGAAAACCAAGAAGAATTTGTGAAAAATAGCAAGAATTTAAAAAATCAGAAAAAAGCTCAGGAAGAATTTGACAGAGTTGATAAAAATTTAAAAAGAACAGAGAAAACATTTTAAAGTCAGAAGAAATTAGGATGAGTTTTCAGAAATCACTAGAATTTCAAAAAGAAATATGTGACCAGTTTAACATCTTTAAAGGAGTGTTAGGAAGTGTTAGAAATGAATTTTGTGACTTGAAAAATAAACTAAAAATATAACAAGAGAATACATTAGAAGTATTAAGGAATGTCAAAATCAAATTAAAAATTTGACCAGGGTGTTTGAGAACCAGGACCTAACTCAGTGTGAGATTACTTATGGAGTTGAAAGTCAAGTTAATTCACATAACTGAGGAAGTTTAAAGTTTAAAAGAAAAATTAGAAAGTAGGATAGAGTCTTCATCAAATGGATTTGAAAGCAAGATAGGAGAATTTAAAACCCCAGTGAAGGATGGCTTATATAAGAGGTTAGATCAGAAAGTTGAACAAAAGAAAATAGATGCTATTAATGATTTTGAACTACACTTTCAGCAATTGAATCAAATTTCTGATAGTAAGGGAACTAAAACTGTGTCCAAATTAAGTGAGGTTGGCAATCAGTTGCAGGCTCATGTCAACCAAATTGTCCAGGACATACAGAGCATAAAATCTCAGCCTAGCTTAATTATGAGTAATTTTAAAAGAGGGCTACAATTAAGTTGTTAAGGATGGATAGGAAATGACAAAAATTAGATAAGAAAAGAAAAGATGTGAAAGAAACTGTAAATAAGCCAGTGCAAGCAGAATATATTAATAAAGAAATAATAGCAAAAATGGATTCTGTATCACAGAACTAAAAGATAAACTTAGAAAGGCTAATGCAAAGTAAATGTTATAAATATCTCAATACAATAGACGACAGTGCTTACACGAAGAGGGGAACTTTATCGGAAACTAAGATAAAAATTATTTTGTAGTAATAGCAGTGAACCGATACCAGAATTAGTTTTGTTTTAAGAATCAGAGGAGAGTAGAGCCAAACAAACTACAGGTACTTAGTGGTAGTATTATTCATGATTAAGAGAGTCATAACTCTATAGGGTTAAAAGTTTTAAAAATAAAAGTGTTTATGGGTGAATATTTAGAGAATCAATGAATACTTACAGAGTGTAGAGTAGTTATTTGCAATATGGCAGCTATCATAAATGGAAAAGATTGTTGTTGCTAGCAATCATTTATCTGTAGCTTCCAAGAATTGGTGGTAGTCTTTATTTGACAAGGCCCGAACCTAAGGAGATTTTAAATACGGCATCCTGGTAAGATTTTTGGAAAAAGACTGACAAGATAATATTTGATATCAAGTGTCATAAGTAAAATGAAGTATGCATAGAGGCAGCTATACACAATTCTTTAGGTGTCAGGCAGTTACATTAAAACTCTCACTGTCTATCCTTTGTCTGAGCCACAAATAGTCAGGATCCTCCATCATAATCTGCCTAAACATTTTGAGCAGATATTAAATGCTGCAGATAGGCATACTGTCAAAAATGCAGTAGAGATACTGCACTTACTAGAGGCAAGTAACATAAATCTTGACACTCGAATGAGGGTTACTAGGAAGCTCACTCTTCTATAAGTAGTCTTAATTTCCTGGTAATGGCAGTTTATGACAGTAGAAAAGTAGTTGGGAACTGAAGTAGTTATAGAAGAAGTCTCCATGAGGAAGTGTGACTAATGTCAATAGACAAAAGCAAAAGAAAGAACTTACATAACAATCAACTGTTTACAAGTGATATACAAACTATCCCAAAGAAAGATATTACTGATAGGAAATATAGTGGGGCAATAAACTAAATTGGACATCATAGGAATGTTTCTCACTTTCAGGCTCTATGTCTAAACAACTGGGAAACATGGTGATGTGGTTAATAAGTAATATAGATCTTGATAATGATAATTTGGAACCTGATAAGATGACTGATCCTCTAATTTTGTAGAATTGCCCAATTATAAAAGTTACTATTGCATAAATTATTATTGATGATTTGTTAAACATAGGCAGTCAAGCATCTATATTTTCTCAGGAACCTTAATTGCAAATTAGCAAAATTGAACAAACAATCCCAGTTTTCCCAATTAAGGTCATTCAGGTAAAACCTGCTAATGGGAATAAAATAAACGTCTATAATAAACAAGTCTTTGTTACTTTAGAAATTAGTTCTTCTAAATTTAAGCATGTTTTTCTAATAAACCCCAGTTTGATTCATGAAGCAAAAATAAAATCTGAATTAATCATTCTTAATAATTATTGTGTCAATTATAAAAATAAAACTTTTGAATGTTAAGATAAAGTTTGTCCTTTTGCAATCAATTTTATTAATCAAACTAATCAATTAATGATTATACAGAAAACTGCAATTAATGTAAATATTAATGTTAAATTGGATAGTCCATGTATCATTGGCACAGAGTATTATGAACCATTTTATCAATTGTTGTTTCAGTATAGACATATTTTTGCATAAAAAAACTTGACATTTTAAAAAAAAAATGGTCATAGAATCAGATTAAAAATAATGAACCTTTCCAGCAGTGAACCTATCCAATATCAATATCAGGCAGAGGTTCAGCAATAAATTAAAAAGTGATAGAAAGAATGGGAAATTAGGGTTTGCTTGGATCCCTGTAATCTTAAGGAACATACTATTCCTGAGCATGGCATTCTACCACCTGTGCAAGAGCTACTAACCAAGTTCAAACTGAGGAGCCTATCCTCAACATTTGACACACTAGCCAGCTATTGGCAAATTTCACTTCATAATAGTGATCAAAAATATATGGCACTCCATTATCAAGGCCAATCTTATATTTTCAAAGGATGCTTTTTGCTTTAGTAAACAGTGGAGCTTGTATTAACTGGTATTTGTTAGTTATGTGCATTGATAGAATTGTCATTGCTTCCAAAGATATAAAAGATCATATATATCATCTCAGTCTGTTTATTTGCAAGTGTACCAAAAGCAATGTCAAAATAAATTTGGATTAAAGTTACTAAAGCTGCACATGAGATTATGTTTCTGAGCCATTTGGTCAATGATGAAGAGAGAAAACTCACTCAGATGAGGTTGTTTTAGGGACTTTGCAATTATTATCACTGATTTTATAAAAAAATTCCTATGATACTAAACATTTGTCAGTATTATTAAAAAGAGTGAAAAGTGGAACTGTACACAGTGATTTTAGTTTATCCATATTTTAGTAAAAAATTTCTATTTGCAGACAGATAGCAGTGGGTTTAGTTTAGAGGTCATTTTATATCAGCTTAATGATAACAAGAAATCTAGGGTGTTATACTTTTTAAGTCATCATTTAAAGAGGGCAGAATAAGTAGTTATAGTGCTGTCAGATAACCATAGCTTAAAATTTCTCGACAAAAGTTGATCTTAATAATGAGAAGTTGATCAGTTGGAGTCTCTACCTTCAACAATTTCATTATAAAATCATTTACTATTCAGATCAGAATAATGTTATTATGAATATACTCATACATAATTCTGTTACAGTTAGTTACCAAAATTCCACTGCAGACAATATTATTATTTACAATATATTCACTTTATGGAAAGATGCAATAGTTAAGGATTATAAAGATGTAGAAGTATTTAAAAACAACAGGTAGGGCTTAAGAACATAATTACTTTGTTGTCAGATCCAATTAAATTAAATAAAGGTATAAATATGCAGTTAGGATTAGAGAAGGGTATAATCTTAGTGAAGGGATCTTAATGAAAATATTAAAGAATGGGAAAGTGAATTTGTGGGGAAGATTTATCTCATTTGTTTACTAGGCAAGCTTAAATATTACATCCACTGACAATGCAGTCATTATGGAATTCCAAAAATAAGACCTATAATCAAACAATACTTAAGCAAAATGCAGGAAAGCATTTCACCTCAGCTTCCAGAGTGTGAAATATGTTTGAACATTAAATTTGGAAATATGTCATATGTGGGTACACTTGAACTCATATTACCAAGTCAGCCTAATGAACTATTAGCACTGGATTTCTATGGGTGCCTTCCACCATTTAATTGTCAAAAATTTATTTTAATAATGTATGATATGTTTACAAAATATGTATTGACCTATCCAATCCCAAAATCTGATGCCAAGAATGTAATTAAATGTTTAGAAATTGTCAGAATAGATTTAGTAGGTAAATCAGCCTCTATTTTAACATATCATGTTACAAAACTCATATCTATTTCATGGAACAGATAGGGAAAGAGAATTAATATCACCATATTATGTGTTCCATTAAAAACCCCAATGAAATCACTGTGAATGGATAATGAGGGAATTAAGTAGATGGGTCAGAGTATATCTTGAACAAGATCACACTGGGTCAATAAATTACCTCAAGTGATTCATTGCATTAATGACACAATTAATAAATCCATTAAAATCACACACCCACATTAGACTTTATTTTGGAGAGCCTGAACTTACTCATTAAATCTCCTTTGACTTTTATTCTAAAAAATGTTAACACTGAGCATAATCAAGAAATAGCTCATATTAATCATAAAAATGGATGATGAACTCATCAATCTAAGGCTGTACCACATCCTTTAAATGTACATGATTATATTTTAATCAGAACTCCTCATGTAAGCAACCCTCAGAGATAAGTGTTTAAAAAGTTATTACATTTGTATGAAGACCCTATGAAATTATAAACAGATGGGAGAGAATGTCTTTCTGGTCTTAACCCCCAGTGGAATGAGAGGAACTTACATTGCCTGAAGTTTATCTTATCCAAGAAGAATTTGAACTCTTGTAAGAGACTAAAGGTTGAATAAAACATATTGGAAGAAATTTAGGTGTGTGGTTTTTGAATAATGTATTTGATCTTCACCTGTAAACTTTCTAACAAGTACAAAATTTCATTGTGTATTTATTATTTATTTATTATTTCCCTGTAATTGTGAGGGAAGTGGGACCTGTGCTTTTGCACATTGTCTTTGTTGAATATTTAAATGAAGAATTTAAACTATTTTATTCTAAAAAAATAAAAATAATAAATGAATGAAAGAAAATAAGTTTATCTTGTGGAAATCATGATATTAAGCTCTTATGCATCAATATTTTACTTTATTTAGTTCATATTGAGCATAAGATAAATAATATTTAATACTTTAAATAAATGTAACAAAGGTACAAGATTAATGTTAAAATAATGTATGCTCAGATTAAAAGTTACCATTTTATTTACATATATTTTGAAATAAAGTTAAATAGAGCTAAATTCATAGTTAATGTTTAAAAAATATATTAACAGATAGTTCATTAGTCTTAAAACATACTTATTTAATTGTAGTTAGAATATTTAATCATCTAAATTACATTCTTGTTTAGTAAGCTTTAAAAGAATATATCTCTAAATAAAGCTTATTAATTTATTTAAATAATATTAAAGTGCTTAATGAAATATGAGTTAATTATTAAGGTAAATTTAAATATAAAAAATGTAATTTCTTATGTACATGTGTGTTAGAGTCCATGTGCTTATGTGAATTTTTGGTGTCTTGGTTTAAATTGCCAAGATATTTAACTTTAGTTATAAACATTTAAAAATGCTCAGTAAATAAAGGATTAAAACTTTTAATTCAGAATTTTGAAATTTAATGAAAGAAAAGGTAATGTTTTGTTCAAAATAAAAATAAATATTATTATTATTATTTTATTTTATTTTATTTTATTAATTAGTAAACTTCACATAACCTTTTCTTTACCTTTGGTCATTAAGCTCACATGAACTTGAAAGATCTAGATCAAAATTACATAATTTTACTAATTAGTTCCTCTATATAACTGAAATTTTTTTCCCAAAAAGGTCAGAATCTCTAGGGATTAATACTAATTGCTGACACCTATTAGTATGAGTATAAAAAGATAGGATGGTTAATTGGCAAGGGTATTCATCTTAGATCACCATTCTAAGGGCTCCTTCATTTTCTAGCATCTCCTGACTGACTGCTCCTGTGCACTGCAATCTTAAATAACAGTGTTAATATTCGTAAATTATTTTTCTTTTATTATCTAAATGCTAATTATTTAAAATTTTATATTTTTTTAACCTTATATAGATTACTAGACAAATTCAATAAAGTTTTTTTTAATTAAAACAGGAAAACTCACTATGTGTATTGCCACACATAGCAACCTAGAGTTATCAATGGATGCCAGAAGCCTTGTGCATAAAATCCCCATCTAGTGCCTACTCATTTAATATCTCTAGACTAGTTTCTGGCTTGTGGCCTTTGTCAGTGAGGAGCCTTGTAACTGAAAGCACTGCACCTAGAAGGCCATAAGCCAAAAACTAGTCTGGGGATATTGGATGAGTAGGCACTAGATGGAGCTTTTCTGCACAAGCCTTTTGGCATCAATTGATTACTCTAGCTTGCTGTATGTGGCAATACATATAGTGAGTTTTGCATGCACAAGCATAAGAGATAGTGGTCATGTGAGGTTTATTGATATTTTTAATTACTGAATTCAATTTATAACTATCTTAACTACTAATATCATTCTTCAAAAGAACAATTCATTAATAATAACTAAATTTTGTCAATTATGTAAAGTATATCATAAAAAACCAGATGATATGTTCTCTTATGTTAATTTATAAAACTATACTGAACATTGTATTATTTTTACTGGATGTTTTATTTTCCACATTTAGAAGGAAGAAACAAAAATTAAAAAAAAAATGCTAAAATTTTAATTTAAAGAGAGGCAGCTTAATATTAATTGATTGTTACCAACTATTCATGTTGTAAATGTGGAATTTATGCTAACTTAAATATATATTCAAAATTCTGCCTTTAATTTACAATTACCAAATAATCTGTTATTATTGATAATAGGAGAACTTTTAATAATGCATTTTACTTTCTTCAATTTTTATAAGAGATAATATTCAAGAGATAGATGAATTAGAGAAATTTTTGAAGAACTAGGGGAATTTTATATGCTTGTTGTCTCATTATTTCCTTAATGGAAAAAGTACTTCAAATAGAATTGAATGAATGAAATTATTAAAAAAAATCTTATAAGAAAATATAGTTTGCAGATATAACAATAGTGGACATTTGATAAATGTGTTGTTCAATTTTGAACTGTAAATTTAATTATGATTTTTAAAAAATTGTGTGAAAATGTTATTACCTAATTACTTTATTAAAAAATAATACTTGCTTTTAAAATGAGTGTTTTTTCCAATGAAAAGAACAGGTATTGCTTTGTTTCCAATGGAATTGTGGACTCCAAAATTGTAATGAATGACTTGCTTTATTAAAGCAGATAAAGCTCTCAATATAGTATTTGCACTCTGCAAGCCATAGTAATCAATGGAGGGCAGAAAGCTTGTGCATAAAATCCCCATCTAGTGTCTACTCATACAATGTTCCCATACAAGTTTCTGGATTGAGGTCTTCATCAGTGATTAATTTAACTTGCAGAGTGGCAATACTATATGGAGAGTTTACCTGTTTTAATAACAGTTATAAGCAAGCATAAGAAATGGTGATCATGTAATGTTTATTGGCTTAAAACCAATTCTGCCTTATAGGATAGTGGTAGCTATGGTTATTAAAGAACCAAAGACACTATAAAATACACAGGTAGTGAAATGAGTTCAGACCTATATGACTATATAAGCTAATGAGCTTGGATTGAATATAGACTTGTGTTTTTAATTTAAGACTCATAGTTTTATAGTTAAATATAGATAAAAAGTGGTGCTGGATGGTTGCATTACATCTTAAGATCTAGGTGCAGTGCTCTCAGATCCAAGCCTCCACACTGATGAAGGCCACAAGCCAAAAATAGTCTGGCAATATTGAATGAGTAGGCACTAGAAGGGGATTTTATGCACAAGCCTTCTGACATCCATTGATTACTCTGGATTGCTGAGTAGCAATATTAGTTGGAGAGCTCTACCTGTTATAATAACAGTTATAAGCAAGCATAAGAAATTGTAATGATGTAATGTTTATTTACTTGCTAAATTCTTATTATGTGTTCCTAAATTAAAATTATCAAACAAACTAGCTTATGGTTAAACATTTAAAAAAAAAAAGAATCATAACTTATATTTATTTAAGAAAAGAACTTTGTTTATTTTATCATTTATGATTACTTTTGAAATGTTGTATTTGCTTTAATTCCTAATTTTTAAAAATGTATTTATTTGGTATGGATGCTCATTCTATAGGTACCTCACTGAGGAAAGACACCATGCCCTCAACAAGCTGCTCACTATAAAAAAGTTCTGCTATAGAACTAAGATGTTGTCAATATATATATATATATATATATATATATATATATATATATAATTATTCAAAACAATACAATAATTAATACAGTAACAATATTTTAAACAAATATATACCAATTTAATACAAGTACTTTCAACTAACTATATTGTTTTGAATAATTATATATATTTTATTATAATTGGAATACAGACATTGATTAATAATTTATATATATATATATATATATATATATATATATATATATATATATATATATATATATATATATATATATATATATATATATATATATATACAATATTTGTTTTTATGATAATTTATAGGAGGTCAAGGTATTTTATTATTATGATATTATGCTTTAAATGGATTATTATAAAATGTGTAGGTATTTCTACACATTTAAGGAAAAAGTTATATAATTTTATTTGCTGGTTTAAGGTAAATTTTGTTATGACTTTTATTCAAGTAGAGATATTTATCTCTTACATTTTTTATTATATTTTTATATTGCATTTATAAGTGTTTTATTCACTTATAGGTAAACAGCTAATGAATCAGATGTTCAATATTTTCAGAATTATTATAAAATAATTAATTTGTGTTATATTTTAATAAAACCAAATGTTTATTAGTCATTTTTATTAGTATTCGTTTTACTACTATGTCCATTTTATTCATTTTATATTCTGATCATTGCATATATGTGTATTTCTTATTTAATGCAGAACTTTTATTATGCTAATTTAAATATTTTTACAGTCATTTGACTGACAGTAAACTCACTGCTTTCAGACATGGTTTAATGTTTGCAATTATTTTTAGTGTGAATATTAATCTAGCTATTTTATCAGTGTTAATTTGTTACCTTGCCATCTTTTAGTCTAGTATTTATGCCTTTGCGCATTAGACTTTATTAATTTTTGCTTTATTGATTATACTTTGTGTGAAGAGGGTGCTGTCCTCATTTTTCACATTCTATGTTTTATGAGAGGATCATTATTTGGTCTGTATTCTATTTTTCTTATGTGGTGAGACTACATCGTCTTGCCTAAGATATAGGTGTTGGATTCCATCATACTTTACTCATGTTGTTTTGCTCTGTGGATTATGTGTTTATTAATTTATCCCTCATGATGTTATTAAATATTTTACCACCTCGGAAGGTAAAATTGATTTTGCTTATTAAAAAATGATATGGTTATGGTAGATTAGTTATTGAAGTACACAATCCATTAAGGTGCACTTTGTTATTTATAGTGCATTGTTTAGTGAAACATTGTCTGTATTGTGCTGTTGTGTCTTGCCAGTAGTTTACAAGCAACCCCACTGGATATTAATATGTGTGTTCATGACTTCTGATGAATGTTTCATTTATTTTTATTATTTTATCCAAAGAAAACAGTGGTAGACAATATTAAGTTATTTGTGTGGATATGATAGTCATTATTATCATACAAGTATGCTTGTCAAACTCAGTCATAGAATAGTTCTGATTAAAGTTATTTTAATCTGTAATGTGTTAAGTTTACTAATAAAGATATTTAAATAAATCAATTATTTTATATAGCAGGATGTTTATAAACTGTAATAGTTAAACAGCATTAAACGTTGCACATGCACTTTGCAGATTTTGAATACTAACACTTCAAACACATGATAAAGTTTTATCTTTTCCCAAAGACTTTATCATGTGTTTGAAGTGTTAGTATTCAGTCATTTACAGTTAAAATCTGCAAAGCGCATGTGCAACAGCTTAATGCTGTTTAACTATTACAATAAAGATATTATAAATTATTACCTGACAGAAGTATATATTTTATAAAACTAAATTTCTCAGCTTGTAGTTTAAGCTATTCTTATTTTATATTAAACATTTGCTAATGGCATGATGAAATAAAAATAAAATAGCTAAAAATTGAAACTTTTGCCTCAACTACATGCATTTTTTTTATATAATTAATCCAAATGTTTTAAAACCAAGAGATTGTTTTTTAGTGAGGCAGTTGTATATATCCATTATGTCATTCTAATAAATATTTTAACAGCACCTGTGTTTGGCAAATAACTTCCAATGATCTATAAATATTTTTTCTTATGCATACTGAGAATGTAAAGAAATGTATTTGTTGTTTATTTAAATATAGGTTTTGTGTTTTTCTATATGCAATTTGCCTTGTGTCCACAATTATTATTTATAACAGAAATCTTGGTAAATCAGATTATCATTTATTATGCATATCAAATTTCTCAATGTCAAAGATGGAAATATTCTATAAATATTTCAATTCCAAAGCTGGGATTCTAAATAAAAGAAATGAATATTTATTTTATCTTGCTTTGGATTGCTTAATTCGTTTTTCATACTGCACATTATTTATTTTATTAGTAAAAATACAATAATTAAACTTAATTATTTTTATTGTGTTGTGGATGGGGTGGTAGAAAGATATAAAAGATACCATTTCTTTCTATTATTTTGAGTGATATTCTGGGGGAAAAGCTAAAATTTATTTAAATTTTTATATATTTTGTTTTATGCAAATGTTAAGTAGATTAAACATTTCTTTATGTAAATATTACCATTATTATGATATATTAAGTTTATAAGACAAATGTGTGTTGCTTGTAGTCTATCTAGATGCCAGTCATTTTTTTTGTAACAAAATACAGCAATATATTTTTCCAAAATTAACAAGTAAAACCCTGAGATCATTATTTATTATTACATTAATTAGTAAATCATTTATTTATCTTATAATTATGGTAGTGGCAAAAGAAATTGATTATTGCTCATTTTACCATTAGAAAGTACCCTTCACTTCACTCCATAAGAGAAGAGGAAATCAAATAATGCCAATAAGTAATTATTTGGTTATAAATATTTGCGATTCAAGATATTAAGAAAAGATATTAAGATTCTTCAAAGATGTTACTCAAAGTGCTAAATATTTATTGCTCAGAGAATATATTTTGATGAAGAAAGTGCTCCATTTTCTTTTCTGAATTATATACTTTTAGGGTATATAAAAAATCATGTGAAAAAATTTATATGTGTTTCTGTTCAAAGCAAAAAACAAGAGAGCATATTATTTTCAAAAATTTCATTACTATTTATAAAGTTCCTTATTGATGTCAGTATAAACATAGTAATCATCTATATTGACTCATTAAGCTATTTATGGTGGCATTTCATAGACTTAAAAAATCTTATTGCATAATATTGACAAATAAAAAATATCATTTCACAATTTAACATATAATAATATTTGTCTGAAGGTTTGTAATGATGGTATATTATAAGATGTGATATGTTGGACTATTGCCATCATTTATGAGTGGATGTTGAATGTATAGAAAATTTAAACTTTATTTAAACTTTCCAAATACAAACAAATTGTTAGTAATAACACACAAATAGACAATACAGGTTAGTAATTAAACAACGTTTCGAGTAGTAGTATTCTCCACTCTTCTTCAGGTGTTGCTGGCCTATATGCACAGTGACAATATTCACTTAGAAGATGAACTTGCACCTTTAGATTCTTGAATATCGAATTTAAATCAAACACTCTACTAACTGAGCCTTTGACGGAATAGCTCAGCTGGTAGAGCATTTGCCTTAAATTTGATATTCAAAAATCTAAAGGTGTGAGTTCAACTTCTAAGTGAATATTGTCACTGTGCATATAGGCCAGCAACACCTGAAGAAGAGTGGAGAATAATACTACTTGAAACGTTGTGTAATTACTAACCTGTATTGTCTATTTGTGTGTTATTACTAACAAGTTGTTTGTATTTGGAAAGTTTAAATAAAGTTTAATTTTTTTATACATTCAACATTCATTCATAAATGATGTCAATAATCCAACATATCACATCTTATAATAATATTTAGTTGTTAATATGCAAATACCATTTTTTATGTCAACAAGAACTAAAAAATCTACATTTAATATATTCTACTTGAAATATATATTTTAGACATATCTCCTAGTATAGTACTATATAAATAAAAAGTCAAATATATTTTAAATATTAAATATTCATTTGTATAATTAATAATTTACTATCATGAATGCAGTAACAAAAATGAAACAAGTAACAAAAAGAAATAATTTTATCCAAGTAATTTATTATTCAAACTCAATAAGTAATACATAAATAAAATATGACTGACATCTTGCCATATTCTGAAATACATGCTAAATTCTAGTAGGCGCAATATATAATTATATCATCCTATATAGTGATGAAACTCTAAAATATTAATTGGGTTAATAAATATTTCAATTATTTACTATCCTCATCTTCTTAACATTTTTAATTTGGCATTTGTTGTCAGTAATTTCAAAATGTTTACCAGATAAAATGTGTAAATGTAACAGAGTTGAAATACAAATAATGTGTTTAATGCATATTAGATGACAATTTAAATAATTAATTTCTTATTGTACTAAAATTAGATATATATTTGTACTATTAAATATTGCTTATTTAACAAAATGTGGCATTAACAATTTTTATCACATCTAAGAAAGAAAATAAATTATTTTCATTTAGATATCTGCATCAAGCTGTATCCACATTATGTATTTGTTTGAAAAACTTGAAAGCATTGAAAAATCTTACACGGTAACTTTTGAGGCAAAACATATACAAATAAAATGATATGCCTGAGTAAATGCAATCAGTCAGAGAATGCAAATTAAATACAAGTGTATCCTCTTTCTTTTTATACCAACATTCATCATATCTTTTGATATAATATATCTCAGAAATTAACTGATGAACAGTATAGATTATAACATTTATCAGCAATAAAGTAACTATATATATTTCAGATTGGCGTTGAGCAGATTTTTCATTTCTACTTGCATTTTGACTGTGATGCTGTTTCAGAGATTTTACAAAAGAAGAACTCAGTGAAAAAATAACAGAGACATATGCTAAATGTTTAATGATCTGGCATATCATAAAAGCACAAGATTTAACAATTATTATGGTAATATTATTACATATTACAAAGAATATAACCAGAATAAGAAATATTAGAACATGGTATTCATAAAACAAATTTACCTCCAAATATTTTATAGCAATCAATCTCTCCAGACATAACATCAGGTGAATCAAGAAATTAAAATTTTGTGAGAGACTGTAAAATAATTGCATTAATTCAGGTGGGTATAAAATTAAAGAGGCAACAAAAGCTTTTTTTCCTGTTAGTTGCATAATATTGCTGTGAATTAACAGTATAATGTCATTTATGGAAAGCATAACCATATAAAAAGAATTAACTGTTCTTATAGGCTGTCTGGAAAAGACAAATATATTTAAAATATTTCCAATTATTCCAAAGAAAAATAATATGACAGTAAGCAGTACTATAATATTATCTGTGATGACAGGAATTTTACAAGATGTAAGCGTCTTGTTTGCTAACAAAAAGAATGTTCCATTGCTGAGAACTTTATATCGGCAGTAAATGTTTAAGTAAAATAAGGAAGAGTTGAATGCATACAGTTTATTATATATGAAAAATGACATCCCAGTATTTGTATATTTGATTCAATTTAGTGTAGGAATAGATATTTCCAATTAGCGGTATCCTTTAAATCTTTTATCCAATCGATTTTTTTTCTTCATTGAAAAAAAAAGTTAGTGTATAACATTTAAATGAGTTTTTATCTATTTAACTATTCATAAAATTAATATGATTTTTTAAATAAGTATTTAAGTTAATTTTCTTTTTAAAGGCTGTTGAAAAAAATTTACATAATTATTTTTAAAAACTAGTCAAAATATTGTATTTTCATTCTTTCATTCCCTTTAATACTATTATTAACACAGATTATTTTAGCATCATATTATGCAAAATAATAAAATAACATATAAATGTAAACTGTATTGCACTTAAAATGCACATACGTGAAGCTATATTAAAAATATGTAATTGCTTAGCACTTTTGGGAGCTTCATGTTCCCATATGAAAAAGCGCTAAGCAATTACATATTCTTGATATAGCTTCACGTATGTGTGTTTTAATTGCAATATTTATATTATGATATAAATAATAATTTTAATGGTAACAAACTATTATAAACAATCCTTAAATCTGCAGAAGTACTTTCATTAAATTTCTTAAACCTGCCTCAACTGCCATTAAAAAAAAAGAGCGGAAACAAATGTTATCAATTCAAATTCCACAAAACTCGTATTTTAATATTAGCAGCTTGTCTATTTATTAAATGCATTTTAGGTAATTATAACCTAATTGGCTTGGCCACTTGATGGCATTCTGGCTCGCCAAAACACCTAACAAATGTCGTTTACAAGGCCTTCATTACGGCTATAAAAAACAACTAATGTTTGTCTTAGCCATTAAAAGGCCATTGATGATGACGTAATGCAGAAATAATATTGCCTATTTCTGCTTTGCGACAGTGATTGTGAATTCACACACTTATCTTTTGTGTACAGTTTGATATATATGTGTGTATATTTTGATTAGACAAATTTTTATAATATAAGTTACACAATCTTTGTATTTGTAATGAATTTAAAAAACCTGACTTTATAGTAATTTTCCAAATGGCCACACCCTTATTTAGAGGAGGTGTAATGTGTAAAAGCTTGCCGAGAGTACGTCAAAAGAATTCGGCTGAGTTCGCTTGCGAAATCTCATTTTCACATGAAATACCATGTAGTTCATAAAATGTCTGACAGTCGTAACTTTTCCCGCAGTTGCCGAAAACAGAAGCCAAGTATTTCTGCTGTACAATAAAAATATACATGATTTTTTGTAAATTTCATAGAAAGCACATATTATAAACATGTTTAATAAGTAAAGAAGACATTTATATGTGTTTGTTGTTGTTTAAAAAAGTTTGAGTTTCTTTCTTTTGTCCAACTATGGTTACAATATTTTTTATTTTAGCATTACAAACAACAGAACACTAACCCTAAAATAACCCTAAAACTAACCCTAAACTGACCTTAAAACTAACCATAAAACTAACCCTAAATTAACCCTAAAACTAACCCTAAAACTAACCCTAAACTAACCCTAAAACTAACCCTAAACTAATCCTAGTTGTTTTGTTATGTAAAAAGTAATGATTAAGGGAAAGACATCGCTAAATATACATCGCAAAAAAAGTTCTAGCAATCAATCAATTAATAACTAAAAAGGAGGAATGATGATAATTTGTCCAAAAATAGCAATTTAAAAAAAAAGTTGTTGTTTACCAATAATTAAGTGAAAGACATCGCTAAATAGACATCGCAGAGTAGCAGCTTTGTCAAAAAACAGTGATTAAAAATAAAAAAAAGCTTGTCATTTACTAAATCCAAAATTAAAATTAAACAACTTTTTAAATAAAAAAAAGTTATAGCAATCAATAAATTAATAACCAAAAAAAAAAAAACAGTGATTCAATTTAAAAATAACACGGCCCAACATTGTATTGTATTATTTTTGACTGCCAACAACACCATCAAATGGCCAAGCCCGATTACATTATAATAACTGCATTTTATTCCTGTTTATAAAAATTGCCTCTTTAATTTTTCTGTTACTATGGTTTCTCTCTTCGTGAAGAACTTTCAAATTTTCAAAATCAAATTTAAATTTATATTTACATGTTTTTTCATGATCAAGGAAAACTGAAGGAGACATTAAATAATGGTGATTTAATGTCTTCTTCAGTTTTCTTTGATCATGAAAAAAACATGTAAATATAAATTTAAATTTGATTTTGAAAATGTGAAAATTCTTCATGAAGAGAGAAATCAAAATAAAAGAAAAATTAAAGAGGCAATTTTTATAAACAGGAATAAAATGCTGTTATAGATGTATGTAAGTAAAATATACAGTATTACATATTAGTGTGATATAAAGGGAAAATGTTTCTGATTACCAAATAACCAATGAACAAATTTATATACTAACTTGTTTATCTACCAATTCAATATAATATTTTGAATGAATTCCTAGTCTTCTTTTATACTTATATTAAATGAGCTAATTTCAGTGTGATGCATTCTGTGATTTGGCAAATATCTGGACTCCAAAGTGGTACAATGTGGAATGTCTATCAGATACAAAGTCTAACTGTGAATAACAAATTAACAGTGCCCAATCCCAACTCCAATTGCTTAGTAAAATAAGATAATGGTTTATCATAATATAAACACTGTTTCCAGAACTGTATTTTCTGTTCCCATCTTTTCCTTTTTCAGATATTTAAGTTATTACAAGGTCAGCTAATTGTGAGTTTCTCATAACATTGAACATCATTTTAAAATAATTGTGGCAATGAGTTTTGATGTTTATGCAACAACATATTGACCATTTAAATGCACACAATCTTTTTTTCTTTCTGCTTTGTAAATTATATTTATATTTTCAATAGTTGGTCACAGTTAAATGAAAAAATAATACAAAAAAAATGAATATGAGTTTATTATACTAATAAATAAAACACACACACATATAAAAATAAACAATAGTCTTTCAGAATACAGTCACTAACACAAATGTATTTTGCAAAGTATATATATATATATATATATATATATATATATATATATATATATATATATATATATATATATATATATATATATGTTTCTGTATAAATGTTTGCTTGAAAATAAAAAGTGTGCACCTGATTATCCAAGCTTTTACATGCATGCTAACTCTGCTACTCCATTTTGCATGTATGTTTTGCTTATACATTGTTAATTTGCAAAAGTAATTACAGTTCAATCAATGCTATTTTATGTAAATTAGTTACAGTAAAGAATTATGTAAGTGTTGAGTTGAAATTATTTTGTTAATAAACTTTATTTGCATTTAAAATATCTTGTATAATATTAATATTATTTGCTTTATTAATTTTAAAATGCTTCATATAATTATAAACCAGTATTCAAGCATTGTATTAAAGAAAGCCAATGATATTAATATTATACTCGTATTACATGGATTTGCCAATGCAATAAAAATAAAGTTATAATATATTTTATAAATACATATCCATCCACAAACATGTCACTTATAACACCATACATCTTCAAATTGCTTCTCTCATTTCTAGAAAACAAAGTTTTATTTCACAAAAAATAATCTTCAGAATTTGAAGTTTTCAGCATACTTCAGGGGGTCTTATTAGTGATAAATAGCTTCCCCATTGCAGTACAGTAGTTTCTGCCTTTATTAGCAAAGGCAGTTTTTTTCATATGTCATAGCATCAGCTGAGACACGAACCCACAACCATCTGCAACCAACTACTTGCTTGCAAGGCTGCTGTGATGACCTCTCAGCTAACAATGCTAAATGAGATAAATGCAATTTTGGCAAAATCTCTATGTCATGTAATGAATCTTTTTTTCAGGTAAGAAGCACTATATTTTTAGTGACATATTATCATTTATTGTTCAATTAACACAAACATTTGTTTTTTCTAATGATTCTGGATCGCAAACTGTCAAATCTCCAATTTTACATACTTTTACAATTTGAAGTTTGGTATGTTCTTAATAATCTTGAACACATTGCTTGTTATAATTCCTGTAAACCATTTACTTTTTAATATGTAACATATACAAATTGTTATCTCAAACGTTATACCTTAATTTATTTAAAATAAATTTGCTTCAATATGCTATTCTTAATCACTAATACAGACAAGTTGGTTTGATATGTTGGTGCAGTAACCTCTCAGCAAGAGTCTTTATAGTTAATGAGAATAATAATACATTGTGTCAGCAAAACATTGTTTATATCAATATAATGTGTTCTGTTTAGCACCTGACTCAAACACTGTACTATTTTATCTGTCAGAACATTCAATTCTGGATTAAATGGGGTGTGTTCACATAGTAAAATCCACTAGTTGTTAAAAAGTCATTCAATAAATAAGAAGTGAAACCTGTTTACATTTTCTGAAGAAATCATTTTACAGTAAACCATAATATATGAAAAATTGAATTAATATATTCACTGTATTTTCAGTGATTGTATTCTTAACTTTTTTTTAGTCTGTCTACTTTGAGTAAGAGTTTAGCAATATTAAAAATATATTTCCATTAAATGGCATCCCATAAACTACATGGAGTTTGTCATATTTTATCTCCTTTTGCATTTCATGGCATCATTACAACCTGACCATTCATGTTCTTGCTATTAATATTTTTCTGACCAAATAATTCTGTATGAATTGCATTACCATTGCATATCTATATACTTTGAATTTACTTATATTTCTAGTTGATGTGACCAAAATTTTTAAAGTACAAATATTTTGAATATACAGGCAAAATTCTCAAATATATATTACAAATCGATGTCTGTATTTCTTCAAAATAATATATGTAAATATATAAATAAATATTTGAAAGTGCATTACTTAAAAGTTTATAAAAAATATATGTATAACAATCACTTAGAAGCGCTTTCAACTAACTTGTAGCTTTGTCAACTATCACTTTTAAAATGTCAGCTTTCCTATAATTCCATGTCAACTTTCCCATAATTCTGTGATCTTAACGTTTGCTGCTTGCCTATTAATTAAATCTTGCTTATATTTATACATTAACGTTGACTCTTTAATTTTCCTTTTATTATTATTTCTCTCAGTTTCCAATATTTTTATGTTGTTGTAATTAAAATCGAGACCATATATACATGATTTATTATGGTCATAAAGACAGAAGGTGATAAACTATCACTATTTTTAATAATTTTGTTTTGTATTTTGAACTCTTTTTAAAAATAACAAGTGCTCTTTTGCTCATTTTTCCAATATGACCCTTGATCACCTATATATTCACAGCCACACCTACACATCTATTTGTAAATGATACAATTTTTATTTGTTAATAAAGTCTTATCTATTGAATTATTTATTAATTTATTTAATGTAGGTGGTGCATAAAATGCAATATCACATATACCTTTATAAATTTTCTTAATTAAACTTGCCTGTTGATTTGAAATATATGGTAATGACATCCAAAATTTTGTATCAGAAATATTAACATTATTATTAATATTATATTTATATTTAGAATTAAAATTTTTAACAGTATAATAAATACAATCATAATTATATCTGATGTTTAACAATTCATTATAATAAATTTCAATATTTTTGGTTTTATCTGATTCATATTTACAAAAGTTATCATTTGTAAATAAGAAGGACTTTAAACTTGCCATTTTATGTGACATTAAAAAGTGTTCAAAATTACAAAACAAAATAATTGATTTATTTAAAAACAAAATTATAAAAATGATAATTTATCAGCTTCTGTCTTTTATGACCATAATAAATCATTTATATTGTAATGGTATATGCTGTTACATTAATTTTAAATTAAAATAAATTCTTTTCTTAAGTTCATAAATAAAAGTTAAAAAAAGTTAGAGTTGTTAAATGTGTATATGTATATATATATTCGCACAGATGCAAAACTTTAAAAATTATTTCTTTTTTAAATAAAAAAAAACAAAGTATTTGAACGTACTTTTTGATAAAAAAATACAAGATCTAAAGATAAAATATTTTTGTAAATGAAAATGATTGTTTTATAAATTAATTGAAAAGCAAACTAGCCCTTGGGGCTCTTATAGAAAAAAGTCAGTTGAAAAATATAGATAAAAGAACAAAAAAAACTTAATGTCCAATAGAAGCAGTAACCAATTGCTCAGACCTTAATGGAAATTATTGCAACAGGAAACGATGTTCAATGAATCTGGAGGAGTACTATAAAAAAAAAATATTGAAATTAAGAGCTGTTCCAGCTTTTTTAATTTTTGTGAGAAGGGCAATAAGATGCACTTGTCACTCTCTCTCACTTATTTCAAAATGAAATGACTGCAATACCAAGATTGAACCAGCTAAGGCCACCTCTGGAAAAACAGACCAGTCTTCAAATGGAAACATCATGGGAATTGGCACCAGGAACCAGGATTTTTCTACTGTAAAACATGAACTATAAAATTTAAAAGTAGTTAAAAACATTCATTAAGATTGGACAAGCTTTTAATATTTAGATAACCTAAATTTTGAAATGAACTTTCATCTGACTTAAGTTTTGAAATTAATTATTGTTTAATTTTTATACAAAGAGTTTGCTAAAAATCATTTCCATTCTTTTCTTTTTATTTTTATTAATATTTATTGTATATATTATTTAAATGCATTAAATTTAAGTTGGGTATATATGCTTGCATTGATTCATTATTGGTTAATTATGTTTTTGTTTTCATATTTGATTAAAATATATAGACATTCAGTAAATAATGATACCTTATGGTGAGTATCTAAAATGTATTTATTCGGATGTCTTTTAAGTCATTGGTGTCAATGCGGCATCTTATGATGAATGCCATTGTGTTTCTAGTAAATTCCCTCTGCAATTACATCAATGGCTTTATAATTTTGATCGTTTATGTTTATTTTGAAAGGTTTTTAACCATGTAATCTATGTAGCTGATCTATATTCAACATTAAAATCAAAGTTTTATAAAATTCATCTGTGCAAACTTATAGAAATGTTAAATTTAAGTCGGGCATGAATGGCTATATAGATTTGTAAAGTTATATTAATTAATTAAGGGAGGGTTAATCTTAGGTTATTTGTTTCGTAGTTAAATTGGGTCAATAGATGGGATATATTGGTGTAATTTGTAGATGTAGTATGAGATTCACTACGGGCAGGATCAATTTGTACACCGCACATGCTTTTTTGCCTATGGAAGGGATAGTAAGACAGAAAAAGCAGTCCCTTCCTATGGAGTTTTTTTATTGTTCTTCTTTCTAACAGATGTAGCATTCCTGTTTGGTTAAGAGTCAATGTCTTTTCTAACCATACTGTTCATATGTACATTACCGACAGTATGGTATTTTGTGCTGTCATATTTCATGTTGCATTGAATACATCAAAGTATCAGATGGATTGATGCCAGTTTGACTGCTAACTTTTGGTCTAAGGTTAAATATGGGATAGAATATTTTCTTTTCAAATGCAATCTATGTAGTCTATTCATATTTGACAATCTTTAAAAAAATATGAAATTCATTTGTACGAATGGTTTAAAATTTTAAAATAATAATTTAAATTAAAAGTTAATATTAAACTCTAAAATAATAAATGTTATTCCTCAAATTTTAAATATTATATATGGTATTAATAAATGTTGTATGTGCTTTAATTGCTGGCAGTAACTTTTATTTTTTTATATTTAAGATATAAATTAAATAAAGTTCCTATTATCTCTGTGCCTCCACTGAGCTAGTGGCAAGGGCTGATGGTCTTAATAAATAAAAAGTTGGATCTTTCTCAGCATGTATCTGCCTACTCTATAAATTTTCTAGATTCAAGTGGCCTTGTGGCACTCTGTAGTGCAGATATGGTAAGACTCCTTTTCTTTCGGATGGCTATAATTGGCCTCTTGATGTGAGCCGAAGTTTAACAAACCACAAGTACTCTGAAAATATTAAAAATAGATAATGCCAGTAACATTTTTCTGAAATAAGTATACTTTTGCATTAACATAAAGTGATAGGTTGAATTTTGTTTAAAAAGTACTGCCAGTAAGAAAAATTGCACATATGTAGGAATAAATGTGAGGTATAAAACATAATAATTAATATAAATCTTTTTTTTTTAAAAACTCTTATTTAAAACCCAGCCATTTAATGTGCCTAAGTAATACTTAAAAGTAGAAGAAAAGAAACTTGGAAAGGAGGGGGCAGAAATTTACTTGGTAGTAAAGAATAAATAGTCAACATTTTTTTATCATTATATTCGTTTTTGTAATTACAAACAAAAGTTTTGCACTTTTGAAATTTTTATATATAATCAATTTGTGTAATGTAATTACTAACACTAAGTAAATTCCTTTTTTAAATGTTTTTTTTTGTTTTTTGAGAAAGTTTACTAATATGTAATGGTATATGCCATTACATTAATTTAAAATTAAAATAAATTTTTGTCTTAAGTTCATAAATAAAAGCTAAAAAAAGTTAAAAACTTGATAAATGTGCATTGTATATATATATTCACACAGATGCAAGACTTTAAAAAAAATTTTTTTTTTTAATAAAAAAAAACAAAGTATTTGAAAGTACTTTTTTATAAAAAAAAGTACAAGATCTAAAGATAAAATATTTTTGTAAATGGAAATGATTGTTTTATAAATTAATTGAAAAGCAAACTAGCTTTTGGGGCTTTTATAGAAAAAACCAGTTGAAAGATATAAATGAGAGAATAAAAAAAACTTAGAATGTCCAATAAAAGCAGTACCAAAACTGAACCAGCTATGGCCACCTCCGGAACAACAGACCAGTCTTCAAATGGAAACAGGATCCGGGATTCTTCTACTGTAAGACATGAACTATAAAATTTAAAAATAGTTAAGAACTTTTGTTAAGAGTGGAGAAGCTTTTAATATTCAGCTAACCTAAATTTTGAAATGAACTTTTATCAGACTTAAGTTTCCAAATTAATTATTCTTTAATTTTTATGCAAAGAGTTTGCTAAAAATCATTCCCATTCTTTTCTTTTTATTAATATTTATTGTATAAATTATTTAAATGCATTAAATTTAAGTTGGGTATAGATGCTTGCATGGGTTTGTTATCAGTTAATTATGTTTTTGTTTCCATATTTGATTAAAATATATAGACATTTGGTAAATAATGATACCGTATGATGAGAATCTAAAATTTACTTATTTGGATGTTTTTTAAGTCATTGGTGTCAATGTGGCATCTTATGATGAATGTCATTGGGTTTCTTGTAAATTCCCTCTGCAATTACATCAATGACTTTATAATTTTGACATTTATGTTTATTTTGAAATGTTTTTAACCAAGTAATCTATGTAGCCAATCTATACTCAACATTAAAAAGCAAACCTTTATAAAATTCATCTGTATGAACTTATATAAATGTTAAATTTAAGTCGGGCATGGATGGCTATATAGATTTGTAAAGTTATATTAATTAATTAAGGGAGGGTTAATCTTACATTATTTGTTTCATAGTTAAATTGGGTCAATGGATGGGATATATTGGTGTAATTTGTAGATGTAGTATGAGATTTGCTACTGACAGGATCAATTTATATGCTGCACACCCCCATTTTGCCTATGGAAGGGATAGTAAGATGGAAAACACAGTCCCTTCCTATGGAGTTTTTTTTTGTTCTTCTTACCACAGATGTAGCATTTCTGTTTGTTTGAGAGTCAATGCCTTTTCTAACCATACTGTTCAGATGTACATTGCTGACAGTATGGTATTTTGTGCTGTCTTATTTCATGCTGCATTGAATACATCGGTGAATCAGATGGATTGACACCGGTTTGACTGCGAACTTTTGGCCTAAGGTTAAATAAGGGATAGAATATTTTTTTCTCAAATGCAATCTATGTTGTCTATTCATACTCGACAATCTTTAAAAAATGTTAAATTCATTTGTACGAATGGTTTAAAATTTTTAAATAATAATTTAAATTAAAAGTTAATATTAAAATCTAAAATAATAAATGTTATTCCTCAAATTTTAAATATTATATATGTGCATTAATAAATGTTGTTTGTGCTTTAATTACTGGCAGTGGCTTAATTTTTTTTATATTTAAGATATAAATTAAATAAAGTTTCTATTATCTCTGTGCCTCCACTGAGCTAGTGGCAAGGGCTGATGGTCTTAATAAATAAAAAGTTGGATCTTCGTCAATGTATATCTGCCTACTCTATAAATTTTCTAGGTTCAAATGGCCTAGTGGTGCTCTGTAGTGCAGATATGGTAAGATTGGTAACTTCCACTTTTTTCAGACTTTTATAATATATATATATATATGGTTTTGAATTAAAACCATATATATATATATATATATATATGGTTTTGATTTTAATTATAGTAACATAAAAATGTTGGAAATTGAAAGAAATAATAATAAAAAATAAATTAAAGAAGCAAACATTGAGATCATGGAATTAAGGGAAAGTTGACATTTTAAAAATATTAGTCGATAAAAACTACAAAAATAGTTAGAAGTGCTACTATGTGATGGTTTTACATATGTTTTTATAAACTTTTAAGTACTGTATTTTCTAATATTTATTTATAAATTTACACACACACACACACACACACATATATATATATATGAACTAACTCAAGAAAATATAAAAAATACAATGAAAAAATAGTATTTCTCTATAAAGCTGTTTTACTATTTCAACCATGAGATTAGTTTCTATCAAAAAGCTCAGTAAAATAGCTACTTCCAGAATTTAAACATTAAAAAAAATACTATCATTCACATATCAGATAGAAAAAATTATTCCTATAGGTTAAAATTCTTTCTTTAAATTTTTTTTAAAACATTCCTTAAAAAATCTTTTTTTATAACATTTTCTTTATATATCAATTGGTATCAATTTGCCAACTGATAAATATCTAGTACTTATTGTTTTAAAACAACAAAAAACATAATTACATTTTTATAAAATTCTTATAAAAGACTTATAACACCTTACAAATCCTTACAAAAATAAAACATTACTTTACAAATACAAATTAAAAATTTCTTTAATACATGTATGGAGAATATAAGTGAATCTACACAAAAACCATGTAAAAAAAAAAAAAAAACTCCTTTTAAAAAACATGTTTTTAAAAAAATTAAAACTTTACATAAATGTTACAACATATATAAAACTATATACATACTATTATAGGTAAAAATCACTATACATATTTTACTAATCCACATAAAATATAACAAACAAGTAATAATGCAATAAAAAATACTGTAATAAAAAATGGTCTTCTAGGAAACAAAAAATCACTTATGGGTAGAATTGTAAGGCTAGATTTTAATACTATTTTTGGGTCAGAAATAAAGTGTTTTTGATGTGAGGACAAAAAATATCTAATATGCAAATATTATTGTTATGAAGGTGGTTCAAAGGGATACCATTCATGATTTTAAATGGTATATTCCTAACTATGTCAATTGTAATAATATAAACTTAGTATATTTAATAGAATGTAATAAATGCTTGATTCATTACATAGGTAAGTCAGAAAACAGTCTACATATTAAAATAACTATCCATATATTTGATGTTATACATAAAAATGAAGGCAGGTCACTTTCTAAACATTTTAATGTGACTAAGAGTGGTTATGTTGGAGAGTGATTTTTCTTCCATGAGAAAAAAAAAGATTTTTTTTTTAAATTTAAGACATTACATCTTCATGGTATGAATATGAATATAGGTGCTATTACATCTCTGAATTATCTAATTTTATAGTGAGTTGCATTCTATTTTTTATTTATTACTTTTTTATTTTTGCATGTGGACTAGTAAAATATGTATAGTGATTTTTATATTAAGTAGTATTTGTAGGTTTCTTATATTTAATAACATATAAGTATATATTGAGTTTTTAAAAAAAAAACTTTTATTTGAATTCGTTTTTTTTTGTAATTTTTTGTACAAGATTTTTGTGTACAGTCATTTATTTTGTACATACATGTATGAAAGTAACTTTTAATTTGTGTGTAAGTATTTTTTTATTCTTCAAGGGCCTTTTAAGGTTTAATAAGTATTTTATAAAAATTTTATGAAAATGAAATTACTGATTTTTGTTGTTTTAAAACAGTATGATATATTTATCAATTGGTTGATTGATAAAAATTGTTGTATAGGAATGCATTATAAAAGGAGATTTTGCAAGGAAATTTTTTTATAAAAATGTATATGTAAAAAAAAAAAATTTAATCTATAGGAATTAATTTATGTTTAAATTTCCGAAATAGACATGTTACTCTGTTTTGTGATGGAAATCAGTCTGCTAGTAGAAATATTAAAGCAGCTTTATAGAGAATATTTTCTTTATATATATATATATATAAGGTCCTTCATTCACAACATATAATAACAGTAATTTTATTTTTGCTTTTAGTTTAATGGGTACCATTACTTGTTTTTATATATCATTCTCATTTTTATTTATACTGGTAACAATATCCTTCATTTTGGTGCTCTTTCTGTCCAATTTTTAGTGCAATTAAAAACAACCTCTTATTTCCATGTTATATTTGTGTCTGAAAATTTAAACATTTAAAGAAATGTAGTTATTATCAAAATATTCTATCTGTCTGATAATTTACACATTTAAACAAATGTGCTTATTATCTACAGTGTTCATTGTTTTTACTTCCTTACATTGTTTATTATTTATACTTGCTCTTCATTTTCACAAGATGTTAAATCTTCTCATTCCCTTTTTTAATTTTTTCTCCCATGTAACAGATATTGTAAATAGCCAGTTTCTCACAAATTTTTTGATCTTCTTTAAATTTATAGACCTTTCTTAAATGTTTACTCTCAACAAAACATTTGCCTTCATAGAAACTTTGACATCTCATGGTCTAAAAATCAGGTTTATTCATTATTATTTTATGTGTTGTTAAATCCCTATTATTTTGAATTTCTGCAGCGTTTTCCATGAATAACTATTGTGTTACATATTTATTTACTGTCTGATTATTTGTCAAGGCTAGATTCATAGAAAGTTGCTTAACATAATTTATTGTCATTTATCGCCCTAGCCACTAATTAAAAAGCTAGCCATCCATTTCAATACTAAATTCAAACTGCTCTATTTTTTTTTTTTGCTATGTCCTCATTTGATGCTTGTCTCTTATTTCAAAATCATAAATGTGACACCCATATAGACATTTGTAGTCTGAAGTACATATTTTATTTTTTTAAGCTCATAGTATGCTATTTTTTCTGGCGAGTTCAGTTCACAAAATCTTTTTGCTATTTGTAGCAAGTGTTTTCCCATCATCTATATTAGCATCACTATTTCCATTGTCATTTTAATAAGTGCAGTATGAGACAATATTTAAAATCTCTATCCAGAACACTCCCAATTAATTAAGAGCTTGTTTGAGCTATTGGTACACTCTTTCTATTACATTTTTGTAAATACAAGCTTATAAAAGTAATGTCACGTTATATATTTACTTGCTTTTTTATTATTGTCAGTTTTGATATGATTAATGATCATATATATCAGTATGTGCTCCACATACAAATACCAATTTGCAACATCATTCATATTGTCTTCTTTAACATTAAAATATGAAATCGATTTTCAAAGTTTGTTTAATTTATATAAAATGTTACAGTTTTTTTAGTTTCAATGTTACCATGGTAAACAACAACAGAACATTTGTCATTTACCAAACTTGTTTTGTTGAATGCAACAACTCTTCTAAAACTCTAGATTTCCTTTGACTGCATCCCCAATACTGTATACACCAGCGCATTTAAATAAACAAATACTAATAAACATAAGTTTATTATACTCACAAAAAAAGTATAAATAGATAAACAAAATAAACATAATTCCCTGAGAAAACAATTGTGAACACAAACATTTATTGCTTCATATATATATACTACTGCAGAAACATATTGTTGACAAAAAGAACTCTAAATCTGAATATCAAAGCTTCTGCACATACATTTGGTATGTTGCTTTTTAGAAAATTATTTGCATATAAAATATCTTATACACACACGCACACACACATACATATATGTGTGGAGTATTTCATATATATATATATTATGGCATTGTTTAAAATCATATGCTCAATAATTAAAAAAGCAACGACAAAGACAGACTTAGTAACTTGACAGTTGTTAGTAGTGATCTTTGCTCCAAGCAATACAGTCACTTGTGAGACTGTTTAGATTGTTTTCAATGTCCTAAAATTTGGATCACAAAGATTGTATAATAAGATAGTCCTTTTTAGAAAATCCCCTTCAACCATGACATTAAAAGAGTTTAGAAAATATCTAAATATGAATTTCATCATACACTGTGACTATGTTTTTAGGCCTAGTGGACTACTCCTTACAGGGATAGCAATAACAAGCATAGCAATACTAATATCATCAGAAGTGACTATAAAAATACTAAGTGTGATAAATCTCTTATTTTTATAATTATAGATACATGGTGATGCATGGACATTACTTTATATATATCACATTACTTTATATATATCATTTGAGACCAGAATAAGCATTGTACTTGTAGTGATGAAGCCTACAAGATTTAATATCTCACAAAGAAAAATAATCTAAAAAAAAACAGAGAGAAGAATACAAGGTTTTTTTTTGGAAAGGCATGACAGTACATGAAAGAGTTTGCTTTGCTATAATGTCTCATTATATGTATGCTATTATTGGAATTCTTCAGTACATTTATTATTTATTGACAAGTTATTTCTTTATTTTTAATATAATATATATGTGCGTGTATAAGCTAGAATACAGGTAGTGTTGCGTCACTTTAAAATAATTGTATGCAAAAATGAAAAATTAGACTTTCTTCCAAATAACACCATTTTAGTTTGCATTAGAGTAAAATCTAGAAATTTACAAATTAGCAAAGTTAATAAATTATATACTAAATTCTAATTAATGAAGTTAGATGGAAAATAAAAAAAAGGTAAAGTGAAAAGGCAGACTAGTGCAACTTAAAAAATAGAGTGAAAATCAATAGTGCAGTTGCAGACAAAATACAGAAATAGAGAAGAACCCCAGTCAAATATAATTAAACTACCATAAACAAGAAGTGAGCAACAACCTGAATTTAGGGGAGTTAAAAATGTACAGTTATTAAAATAAAGACTTAGAAACATTATGAGGTTAGAAATGAGCTCTACCTTGTTAGCTATTTCTTTATTTATCTGTATACTTATGAATGGCTTCATAGTTTATATTATATACTATTATAACTACTCAGTCACCAGTTGAACTATGAATTATTATTATTATATATATCTACAATATCCAATATGAATAAAATCATTAAGCAGTTTAATACAAATTTGTGTGTATTTGAATTTAAATTAATATGAAATGTATATCAGTTAGATTATAATATTATATCTATATAAAATAACACAATCTGTACAGCCTGGGTAAATATCAAATAATTAGGATATAGGAAAAGTGCAGAATAGTCTACTAACAATGTTTGATATTACAACGGTCAGGGATGATTAAATATTATCCAGTCTTACCGTATCCGCCGACAGAGTGCCACTAGGCTATTTTGAACCTAGAAAATTTATAAAGTCAACAGATACGCACTGTTAAGACCGCGACCGCCAGCCTTAGTCACTAGATCAAGTAGATGCAGAAACTTAATATATTTATTAAAATATATTTTTAATAATAAAGAATAAAAAAGCAAGCACTGTCAGTTTTAATAACACAAAAAAAGATTTTATTTACGTATATAATCAATAACGCACAAACTTTAAAATTATTATATAAAAAAAAACTATATTTTTTTTCATTATTATTTATTATTATTAGTTTTATTTGTTTTAACTTTTATTTTTAATCTTGGAAATGTTGAGTATAAATGAGCTACCTAGACGCACTCACAAATTTTCAAATCACTTGACTCCAGACTAAAAATCTGCAGCCACACCAATACTCGCTTCCAGATATATATCAGCAACCAATGCAATGTGAACATGTTAGCATAGAATCACCCGACAGGAATGTGCATCTGAACAGCGTGATATTATTAGAGAAAACATGGCCTTCATCCCAATGTGCATCTGTCAGGCGAAGGAAACATGCATATAAAATAATAAAAAGAAACGCTACATATTGATGGGAGAGCAGTCTTATCTTGCTGGCTTATCATCCAAAATCCATTGAGCTGGAAGGGGTCAATGGCACAGGAAATATGTCTGCATCCATTTCAATGATATGACTACATCTTTGGGGTCATGCATTCAGTTGGGCTCATCACCCTAGGTGCTAACAAACTTCACATTTCATTGATATAAACGTCCATATATCTCTCCATCAGCATTGACACGACTATGAAACAAATAGTCCGAAATCAAAACCCTCTTTAAAAGTAACATATTTAAACAAGTCTAGCAGCCATATACACTCAACTAATATTTAAATCATTTTATTAATTTAATTCAAAACAAAAAAAAAATCTTTAGTTTAATTAAGGTTTTAAAATCATTTTTAAGATAACATTTATATTTTAACTTAATTTTTTACTGCAAATATTATATAACCTACTTTTCTTTTAAATTTAATAATGCACAAATAAAGGTATACATTTCTATTTTTAAATTTAAGTTTGCAATCGCAAACCCCTACCCTATTACAAACAGATATTAATAAAACATGAATAAACCAAAAATAAAATACAATACTTTTTTTTTAAAGATTACATTGAAAACTTTAGCTAAGAGTTTAAAATTGCAAAGGTTTGCTCAGAAAGAAAGTCTATAGTTCATTTAAAAAAACACATAAAGTTTGAAGATTTTAAACTTAAGAGAGTTTATGTTTCATTTATAAATTTATACTTTCCTTTGTTTGTGATCGTTCCTTCGTGAAGAAGATCCAGATTTATACAAGATACATTTCTTGTGGGCGATGACGATTTATGAAGATGCATTTATGATGTTTTCTGAAGATGGCACCAGTGGTTTGATCCTGGGATTCGTGGAGATGAAAGCTGCCTTCGGCCGGCCGCACGGAAGGAAGCACGATGAAGCTAATTACATTTTTTTTGTGGCGGCGATAACTTTTAAAATTATTTTTACAGATGAATTCAAAACTTTAATTTTGTGATTCTCCAACTAACGAATTATTTTGTTTGGATTTCTTTTTATAGTACTCTGGTACCTTATCTCTGGAATGCAGGATTCATCAAACATATTCCATATGTCTATTTTATTGGTTAATTCAGTTTGTGGCCAAGTAGATTTTGGGTTTATGGCTAAGTAAATTTTTCCACTGAGGTCTGTGTCTCTATCTCTGGGTGGGAACTCATCTATTTTGTAATCATTTCATTAATTGTGATTTTGCCTTAAGGATCTGTTTGTAATTTTTTAATAATTGAAAAAATCTTCGCTATTATTAAAAAGATTTTTTATTATATATTTTATTTAAAGATTAGAATCTTTGCTTTGATTCTATAATTTATTTATTTTTTAAAGCTTATTTTAATATTTAAATCAATCTAACATATTAATAAATTAATAATTCGTTATTTGTGCATTTTGACAGTTTGTTTTTAATTCTGTATTAGATAAAAAAAATTACTATTAAAATTTAAATGTAATGCATATATATATATATATATATATATATATATATATATATATATATATATATATCCCGTTACAATATGAATAACATGGGGTAGTAGCAGATATATAGAAACCATGTAAAATTATGTGATTATAAGTGGGATTTTTTATAAGTTGAAACCTCATTTAAATGCTAATCTATGTCGTTCTATGTTTTGAAAACTATTTATGTGATCTGAAGAAACTATAAAAACTAAATGCCTACTTCAAACAAATAACATTAAAATTTATAATGCACGTTCATGGAAAATGCAATTACAAGATAAAAGCATACATGTTGAATAGATGCTATTGGATCACTTATTAAGAAGCATCAGAGATAGTAAATTGATGTTAACTTATAGGGTCATCATTGAATATATTATGCAAGCTTTTAAAAATACATTAGACTTAGATATGCCAAATATATAGATAAATGTGGGAATGTTAAAATAGCACAAAAATAGGGGGCATGGCCTTTCTATTTATTACACATTGAGAAAGACTGGCTATGTATAATCAATATGTAAATGTAAAGCTCAAATATGTGTCAGGTGCAGATTGACAGGTCATTGATCAAAGATCTGCAATATGAAATAGCAGTTGAAAATAGAGAACTTAGCAGCAAGTAGTAAATAATAGGGAGAAGTAACAAATAATGTCATGAATGACAGTATTTGCAAAATAAATGACAAAAAATCCATTTCCATGGCTATTAAAAATAGATAATAGTAAAATTATAGCAAAATGAATAAGAGCAATAACTTGAAAAATTGGATAAAAAGTGGATAGTAAAAGACATGATTTGTTAATGTATCACACACAAAATAGAACATTCCAGAATGTATTTCAATATGCCAAGAATACATATGAATAACAGAGTAGTGATGCAACTAAATAAAAACAAATGTTTTTCAGTTATTACACCAAGAACATCCTGCATAATAAGGATAGATGATTTTGCATGTTCATGTGGTTGGTGGCTGAAGTTAAACAGAAATAAAAAATATCAATGTTACAAATAACTAGTGAATTTTCCAATGAATATTTGTAATCATAGACTGATCTTAGAAGAAAATGTATAAGAGTTTATTCCATAGACAGATATTTTTTAACAGACATATATATATATATATATATATATATATGTCTATATATATAAATATTACTATATATATATATATATATATATATATATATATATATATACTTAGTAAAATACAAAATAGCAGAGACAGTGATAAATGTTCTTGATAAACATTTATCCATAGATGTGTATCATGAAACACTTGTAATAGATGATGGCACAGAATTTAAATCAGAAAAAAATTAAAGATTTCCTTACTCATAAGGGAAGATGGAATTTACTTATTCTGCCATGTCAGCCTCAATTAAAGAATTTTGAAAAATAGCAGTATAACCACTGAAACATGTTCTACATAAAAGGATGAATAGTGTTATGAATAGAGTCCATACAATGACAATGTTTTATATGCATTTTATCCCAAGTTCCATTACAAAAAACTCATGCCTATATTAATGAAGTACCACATATGGATGTATTTATCTGTCTTATTACTAGGTAAAGTCAAAAAGAGAGTTATAAACCTAGAAAATACCAATTTAGTTTTCAACATATAGTTTGAATAAAGGATACACATAAAATAATATTATTACAAAAGAATCAAGCAAATAGTGTCTGCATAAATGAAAAAGTTAGACTTAAAATATTACAGTTTTGAGATACTGTATAAATCATATAAAAGAACATCAAATTGAAATGATGGAATATATAAGTAATACTGTGAGAAAAAAATAATGATATTAGGATTGATGTTTCTAGAAATGAGGCAGGTGTTGTAGAGAAATCTTCAGAAACATTTAGCTATTCATTCAAAAAGTGAATTATTTGCTGAAGATGAAAGGCACATATCATGACTAAGAAGGATTACAGTAGAAAAACTGTAAAATTACAAGACAATTTGTAATTAATGTTTACTTATTTCTAGAGTAACATGGAGGTATTGGTGTGTATTAAGTGCATTAGTATTTATTAATATGGTTATAAGCAATACTTTGTCAATTTAAAAAAAGGTATAATGATTTAAAGGAAATGAAGATTAATAGTCAACAATGGACATCTATTCCAATTATTTCAAATCCACAAGTGAAATTTTTAGGAATATATATAAAAATGTGTTTAATGTTTCAAATTAGTCAATAATTCTAAGGATGTCATACCTATCAAGCAAAAATGTAATGTCATATATCAATTTTTTGTGATTGTATGCTATCATTTATAGGTGAATCTAGGTGCAGTATTGAAAAAAGATTGAGGAAGCATGAATTGTTATATAAACATGTAAAAAGTAAAAATAATGATGATTTAATGTCTCCTTCAGTTTCCTTTGATCATGAAAAAACATGTAAATGTAAATTTAAATTTGATTTTGAAAATGTGAAAATTCTCCATGAAGAGAGAAACCATAGTAAAAGAAAAATTAAGGAGGCAATTTTTATAAATAGAAATAAAATGCATTTAATAAATTGACAAGTTGCTAACATTAAAATAAGAGATTCGTGGAATTTGAATTGATGCTGTTTGCTTCCGCGTTTTTTTAATTTAATGGCAGTTGAGGCAAGTTTCAGAAATTAACCGAAAGTATTTCTGCTGATTTAAAGATTGTTTATAATAGTTTGTTACCGTTAACTGTATTATTTTTATTATAATTACAATTTTGTTTTAATTAACAGTCATTATATATATATATATATAATCTGCCTATACTTGACAAATAAATACTGTGCAATACATGTTGCTATAGGCATTATTTTTAATGTTTAAATAAATAAAAATAATTGGAAGCTGCAGCATGTATTCAGTATATCTTTAAAAATATTTATCATATAAATTTGACAGCAGAAAATAAAATAAAAAGCAATACATTTCTGTTAGATTTGTAATTCTGTGTGGTTTTTTTTATGCTTAAACGTCACCTTTCTTGATTGTTTTCCACCAATGAAGTTTTTATAAATTTATCTAATCTTCAATAAATGAATTAATTTTGGAATAATTTATTACAAACTTGTTCTACCGCTATTGATGAATAAACGTATACTCATTTAATATGATTAACACGTTAATAGATGTGTAAAATAAATTGACAATCATAATAAAAGTCAAACTATATTTGCCTTTTTTATTTTTTATAAATTCTTGTAAGTTTTTGTTTTTAAAACCAACTTATGACCTAAGAAGTTTTATTTTTTTTTTTCATGGGCAAAATAGAGTGGCAATTGGATACATGATGTTTCATTTCAAAGATGTAATAATGCAATGATTATTTAAAACATTCTCTTTTCCTTTTTATTTAAATAATATTGTTATTGACTCTAATTGCAGTATAAAATTTACACTAAATTCCTTTTTTTTGTTATATAGAATTAGAATGTAGCATTACTATTTGCATTCTTATTTGTAACACACAAAAATTATAGGCACAGTCTCTTATAGTCACTAAATGTCATATTAATTACAAAAACAAATGTAAAACAATGCTTTACTATTCCATTGCATTGAAAAGGTCTCCACATGTTTTAATAAACAGAAGTAAACACTAAAATAGTCATTATATGAGAGTATATTAGCATATTTTACTTATCATTCTATCCATACTTTACATCAAATAGCATTCCAATGTAGCAAATACTATTTGGGGGTAAGCCAAGATTAAGGCAACAAACGTTTTTCAGCCTTAATTGGGCATGACAGTTTTTAAAAATTACTAGAAATGAGTTGTAATGCCTTACCATTATATCTATTCAAATAAGAATGTTACTTAATAGGCTAACGTTACAAAAAATACTTCACAATTTTTAATAAGTATGCTAATTTCTTTAAATTCAAAATCATTTTATAAAGATTTGCAAAAATAATTTCAAAATAGATTAATTTTTAAAAAAAAATTATGAAAACTAGAAGTGCCTCTAAAGCTATCACAAAAAGATCACCTACTTTTTAAAATGAAATATAAAAACAAATTGAATTTTGTAATCTTGTTTTTATGATATATGTCAAAAGTTAAACAGAATACCACTTAACTTTTATAAACAACAGTTTTCTGTGAATCCATAAAATAGAAAATTGGAATATGTGTTATACAAACAGCCAATAGTTTTTTAAATGTTGGGAGGAAAAACTGATTCTTTCAGTTTTATGATTGAACTCTAGACATTATAAGATAAAACAATATGAGTTGAATAAATAATGTAATGGTCAAGATGTGTTGATAACTGCATAAATCACCACCAAGGTGACTTAAACCACTATTACTCATTCCAACCTGCATACTACTTCATTTCTTTTAAGCTGGGTGATCAGGAAGAGGTAGAGACTCTTAAAACTACTTTATTAACTATATAACTTCCCTGTGGTAAACAATACATCCAATGCAATATATATATATATATATATATATATATATATATATATATTATATATATATATATATATACACACACACAAACACTCTATTAGTAAGACAGTTACAAATAAATGAACAAAGAAATGACTACCTCTTAAAATAGTTGCTAGATATATAAGATAGTGGAAATTAAATGAATTAGTGAGTACATATGTCAAAGTTTTAATGTAGAACAGATATATAAATAAGAAACCTCAGATGATAAACATATTTTAACTTTGGGGCAGATTTCCCCCAAGCAGGTACATGATAATAATTAAAATAAGGTAAGTTTAATTAACTCTAGAAAATACAGTTAAATAGACAAATGCATAACTATCATGGTCATGACCAATAATTGCTGAAATATTCAGGTTTCAAGATACACCAGAGGATAAGGAAAGTGTGAGTTGCTAAAGTAATGAAACAATGAAATCATGAAGTAGAGTGGAGCATGATTCCCTCCACGATGTCATATGTTAAGTCTGATAATAAGTAATAACGAGAATATATTCCCTTTGTGAAGTTAAATTCAAACTTTATAGAATAAATGGCCATGACATGAAGGAATGAACATCTTCATATAACCCTAACAGGTGGGAAAGATCTACTGCACTGATAACAAGAAATAAGAAGATCCTCAGCGTCTGGAAAATAAAGGACTGTTCCCGCATTTGCGTGGAACTTAGATAAACGGAACCCATCAAATGAAATCTTCAAAGCAGGGAATATGCCTTCTGAGAAACACAGTAAAATAATAAAGAAATAAAACAACCTAGTAGCACTATATTTATATATAATAATAAATATTTGGACTTAAATTTAAACCTATAAAACGTGAATCGTCATGCCATAACTTTATCAGATGCAGATGTCTATTATATAGACTGAATCAAAGCCTATGCCATTATAATATGTAATAAAAGATTTTATAAAGAAATTAATCCCTGCTTAATCGGAGGGGGGTTTAAATATCTTGCTTTTATTTAATAACTGGACTTCTCTTAAGATAATGTCAATTATTTGAATCACTGAAATATTTTACTAAATTTACCTCCGTCTGATTCTTAAACAAAAAGTCTAGCGAAATTAATGAAAGATCGAGTATTATAAAAATCGATCTTCCTTAATATTTACAAATAATTACGCGTGTGTTATGACACAATAAGATATAATATGATAATAAATATATTTTACAGAATGACTTATATATAATTATTTAAAGCAAAAGAAAAGAATATGACAGCAGCATTTATCTTTTAAAATTTGTAATTACATGAAATTACTATTTTACCCGACCTTCACGAAGAATTTTGACAAACAGTAAAATTGGTTGGTTGGTCTACTCAGTGAAATTATCTTTTGGGGGCTTCCGTGTTGATATCAACGGTATAACATTTCAGAACATATATAGTCAAATGTACAAATGTAGTCAATGTCTTGATCGGCCTAGCATTCGATAATATGAGGGAAACTTCACACTCAGCTGCACTGGAACTGGGCAGAGAAATTATGGTGATCTACTCACTTATAGCATGAGGTAATTTAAGAATTAAAAAAAAATATTTACAATAAAACTTTTCAAAGCTACAACAAGTGTGCAGTAACTAACCCTCCAAGAAGTGTACTCTTTGTGAAGTTTACAGTAGTAACTAACTATTCCCTTTTTTTTTTGCCTCTTTCTATATATATATATATATAGCTCAAAACAAAGGGCGGCTGTTCTCTAAATTAATTAATTAATTAAACTTAAGTACAATTCTTTTCTTTATTATCTATTGATTAGAATCTTAATGCAATTTAATTTACAATTTTACTAATTGCATTTCTTAATTAAATTCTGAATCTCTTTGATTTTATCTGACTCTACATTTTTTGACATATTTTTTCTAAATAATTATAAAATTAGAATTTAATTTATACATTAACATTTTTTAATATTTTCGATATATATATACGATGCATATGTATGACTGATTCAGTAAAATGTTTGACTGTGACTAGGATGAACAAGTTTTATTGTTCAATAATATAATTTTCTAGCCTTGTTATTTCAACATGCCTTTAAAAAAGTTATCATGCTAACTACGCTTACACATATATTAATATATAAACAATAATATACATACATTTTTATAAACGCAGACTTACACTCATACAAATGGATTTAGTAGTGTTGAATGTTTTACTTACCTAATGATTCGCTCTGTTATTTATTATCTACGTTTTTTTTCATATGTCATAGCATCGGCCGGGACGCGAACCCACACCCGTCTGCAACCAACTACTTGCTTCCAAGGCGGGTGCGATGACCTCTCGGCTAAGAACGCTATAAATAAACAATTTAACAGTTGCACTAATGTGCCTGTGGAGGACCATATAATAATTAGTCTAATTGAAGTATTGATGTAAAATAGATAAGTCTAAAAAAAGTTAAAAGAAATGTTTCGTTTATACCATCGATAATATGCTGCAAGTCACTTATAAACACACAATCGCAGAAATTACAAACCCAATTTCAAGTTAAATATTTTATTATTGAAAAATAACTTGTAATGAAATTTCTAAAATCAAAAAATATTTATACTATTATTTTCATCATATTTAAGAATTAAAAGTAACCTAAATAAAGGTCAATGTTCAATAGTTAATGATTTTTATAAAATTATATAGAAAACTATGTCATATAAGTTTACACGAAATTACATTTAATAACTTTTTAAAAAAATAATGCAATTATTATAAATATTTAAAAATATCTTTATTTCTATTTATGTATTATAAAAAATATTTTTTGTATAATAACATATACATAATATTAGGCTTTGGCAGTATGGCTCAGTTGGTTAGAGTGTTACATTGAAATTCAATACTCAAGATCTAAGGGTCCAGGCTGGAATCCCAAGCTAGAACTATCACGGTCAAGACAGCAACACCTTAAACTGACTGGAGCATACTAACTTCTTTGATGTGCTATTACTAACAGTTGAAAGTATTTGGAATATTTAAATAAAGTTATTTTTTTTCTAAAGATATTCAATACTCATATTAGATGATGGAAATAGTTCAATATAAAAATGTAATTAAAATACCATCATCCCTTGCCTTCAGGAAAACAAAAAATATTAGACAATGTATAAAAAATATTATGTAATATATTGATATAAAATATTGCTTTCTGTTCACTATATAAATGTACTTAATTAACAATAAATTTCCTGTCTAACAGCAGTAAATGTTTTAATTTACATTTTAATATAATGATTAAGGTTCACTGAGCTATTTAAAATGAGCTCTTAAGTGACATGCATTGAGAACAGTAATTTAATTTTCTAGAGTAGTTTTTTTTGCCTGTAATATTAAATCAATCTTTATTCTTGTAATTATACTTATATAATCAAAATTACCCCAAATTTGAAACTTAATCAAACTAGCTATAATTAAATTCCAAAACACAACGAATGGTTTCACTGCTACGAGCAGTCTTCTCAAGTGAAAAAAAAAATCAAAATAACATATTTAAATATGTTGTCATTTTGTAATTTTTTACACTTGAGAAAACTGCTTATAGGAGTGAAACCATTGTTTATATTATTAGTTTGTAATTCTTTATATTTGACAAGTCTGCTTGTGGTAGTGAAACAACTGAATGTGCTTTAGAATTTAATTTTTGCTAGCCTGGTTGAGTTATAAAATTGGAGTAATTTTGAGTATTTATGCTCTTTATAATATATATATATTATGCTCTTTATATATATAAATACTAAAATATATATATATATATATATATATATATATTGTAACAGGATGGGGGGGTATCAAAAAGGGTTTGAACGGGGTGACGGTAAATCATCTTCTCTCACAGTAAATTTAAAGTGGAATATTTCAAATAATGTTAAAATAATGTTTAACATCAAACAAAATATATAAGAAATTTTATATATTAAAAAGAGCATGAGATTAGAGAATCTCTGCAACATCATTGAGAGATCTGCCAGTTACTCCATAGAATAATTAAAGTAACTATACATCAATCATATATCAACCAACATTATAAAGTAAAAAAAAATAAGTACAAGTAAATATTCAAGAGAAATATTCATCCATCATCATCATTGATGGGAATAAACAAATCAGTATAATAAATTAGTATAAATCAGTAAAGTAAGTCAACAGTCAATCTGGAAGACTTGACTGAAAATGGCTCTTCTTTAGACCAGGCTAACTATTGAGCCTTTGCCATCTTGGGAAAGTATTTAAACATAATGTAGATGCACGACTTAAGTACTCATCCATCAGAATACATAAGAATCAAACAACAATGCTGGGACATTAAGACATGCTGATCATCATCAATGCTTTAGCTACTTCAGTACCAATAATGCTTTGGCCAGCTATAAACTTAACTTCTAATAAGACTAAGTTAAAATAAAATATATTGCATGGGCTTTAAAGAGTATTCTCTTTTGTTCCAAACAAGATGATGATTGATCATCGCTGGATACCACAAAAGAACTAAATACATATCCCCATTTATATATTTATCCCTTGCATGAATCTAGCTCAGAGAATACAAGATCTAATACTGTATGTGACCAAGAGATGATGCAATACAATTTTTAACATTGAATACAAGTTTATTAACAACAATAACAAGGTCTATAAAAATAAAATTATACACACTTTAGCTTTCTGATTTTGGTTACTATACAAAATTTCGTATTGTGACATTGTCATTTACATAACTGCTACTCAAAATTCAAATAGTTACATTGATTTACATATATGTTGGCACAGATCACAATTTCTAGTATACAATTAATATGTCTTTGAATAGACATTTAAAAATAAAAAATGATTAAAATTTTACATCTAAGTCATACTTGACAAGCATTGGTATTTGCAATACAATTGACAAATATACGCACACTTACGTGCTTGTGCATGAAATTTCTGAACATATTTAACTTTTACATAAAAATAATAAATGGTTAAACTTTTTAACTTATATTTTTAAAAAGAGCATATCTATACTAGGTTTACTAAATAAAACACATGAATTGTACAGATTCTAAACATAACAAATTTAATTTTGTCAAAACAATAAAAAACCTTAACTTTAATAATTACAAATTTCATTTTGAATATATATAAATATACTCAAAGGAGTATGGAGAGATTATGTTGGGAGTAACAAGAAGAGATCGAAAATGCAATGTATGGGTAAGACAACAAACAGGTGTTACTGACCTTATTGAAAAAATTAAAAGATTGAAATGGAGTTGGGCTGGACATATTGCTAGAAGAGATGATAATAGATGGACAATTGAAATTTTAAACTGGATTCCAAGAGATTGTAAAAGACCTAGAAAGAGACCACATGTGAGATGGATGGATGAAATAAGAAAATGTGCAGGGGTGTTGTGGAGAAGAGAAGCTAAAGATCGGAGAAGGTAGATTAAACTTGGAGAGACCTTCATCCTGCAGTGGATAGATAATGGTTGATGATATATATATATATATATATATATATTGAAACAGTAAGGTCTGCTTTGCAGATCTTCGTTTCACCTTTTCTCACCTATTTCCTACCCTCATACCTTAGTTTGAACCCCAATCTATCATAGTGTGTCTGCAATATGCTTATATACCGAAAATCCTGCCTAATTTTAAACCACGAGTAGAATGTTTGTATTATATATATAAGTCATTCCCAAATAAATAAAAGGTTATAGATTATGTATATGTTCACATAATTTTGATTTATTAAAAAGTAGGTTATATAAGTCGTAACTGCGCACACACTATGATATCCATTTTAAAACATATCAAAATTATAAATTGTTAAAGTTATTTTGTTTGAATCTATTTACAAATATATTACCATCGTAATATATTTTGATTTAAAATAAACCTCATTTAGTAAATATTCGTTTAGTAAATAGATTCAAATATTGCAATTTAAAAGTAAAATAACTTTCCTTTAATTTAATAAAAGTTATCCCAAATATTTCTTTAAAATAAATGAGGGACAATAGTTTAATTGGTTAATATTATATAAGTTTATCTAAAAACAGCAGATGTTTACTTAAGGTTTTCTTTAATTAGTAAAAGTAATTTTTAATTAAATCTAGTTTGTAATCCAAATGTCAACAGGGAAATTAACAAAAGAAATTAATTAATATTGAATTCGTTTAGACATTCGAATAGATTTAATAACAGCTGATAAGTTTGATATATTTTTGTAATGCTCCAGGGCAGTTCTATTGTTAATGTCTACTATAAAAAGAAGGTTTTTCTTTTGTTCTCCAGTTTTTTTTCTTCTAATGTTTCTAAGAGAAATCATTCTGAGTTATATTCTAGTAATTTGTAAATCTCGACATGACAGAGTAGAGCACGAGAAGGCTATTTTTCTCCGGAATGGTCATCTGTTGCCGTAGACCATCGGAAGTTATCACACAGGGAACCCCGGAACTGCTGCTGCTGCCAAAAATATGAACATTTCCAGATTTTGCTGTTAAATTATATAAAAACCTGCCGACCATCAATCTGCCAAAAATGCTTCTCCAGAGGTAACTCTAAATTAACCCAAGAGCTCTTGTAATTCCTAACTAACATGCTATAACTATTTAAAATTGTTTTTCTTATATTTCACATAACTTCATTATGTATTTCTTTAACGTGTTAATATAATATAATCAACAGTTTTGCTCTATCCTTGGGTTAATATTTTCTATTTATAAAGCTTTCTTTTATTTTATTATGATAATGTGTCAGAATTGCCCTCGAACGAGTGATTTGCAAGATAATAAAATTGGAAAATTATAAATTTAAAATATGCCTTAATAGTGGCGTCTTACTTTCAATAAAGGGAATAGTTCACTCGGTCAAAGACGATTCTGACACATTATCATAATAAAATAAAAGAAAGCTTTATAAATAGAAAATATTAATCCAAGGATAGAGCAAAACTGTTGATTATATTATATTAACATGTTAAAGAAATACATAATGAAGTTATATGAAATATAGGGAAAACAATTATAAATAGCTATAGCATGTTAGTTAGGAATCACAAGAGCTCTTGGGTTAATTTAGGGTTACCTCTGGAGAAGCATTTTTAGGCAGATTGATGGTCGGCATGTTTTTATATAATTTAACAGCAAAATCTGGAAATGTTCATATTTTTGGCAGCAGCAGCAGTTCCGGGGTTCCCTGTGTGATAACTTTCGATGGTCTATGGCAGCAGATGACCATTCCAAAGAAAAATAGCCTTCTTGCGCTCTATTTTGTCATGTCAAGATTTACAAATTACTAGAATATAACTCAGAATGATTTCTCTTAGAAACATTAGAAGAAAAAAACTGGAGAACAAAAGAAAACCCTTCTTTTTATAGTAGACGTTAACAATACAACTGCCCTGGAGCATTACAAAAATATATCAGACTTATCAGCTGTAATTAAATCTATCCGAATGTCTAAAGTAATTCAACATTAATTAATTTCTTTTGTTAATTTCCCTGTCGACATTCGGATTAGAAACTAGATTTAATTAAAAATTACTTTTACTAATTAAAGAAAACCTTAAGTGGACATCTGCTGTTTTTAGATTAACTTATATAATATTAACTAATTAAACTATTGTCACTCATTTATTTTAAAGAAATATTTGGGATAATATTTATTAAATTAAACAAAAGTTATTTTACTTTTAAAGTGGACAAGTTTCTGATTATATAGAATAAGTAATTGAATGCCCAAGTCAAACAAAATATATGAAATATACACGCAAATAAACTATATAGATAATATAGAGTTTGAAAAATATTATATATATCAAAAATATAAAGGATTTGAGTGATTAAATACAATGTAAATACTAAAAGTAAGCTACAGGGATGTGGGTGTTTAACTAATTAAAGATCTACAGGGATGTGGGTGTTTAAATATTTGAGGCTCCACGTTTGGGCAAACCATGGATCCGGAAACCTACTTTTTAATAAATCAAAATTATATGAACATATACATAATCTATAATCTTTTATTTATTTGGAAATGAGTTATATATATAATACGAGCATTGTACTCGTGGTTTAAAATTAGGCAGGATTTTCAGTATATAAGCGTATTGCAGACACTCTACGATAGATTGGGGTTCAACTAAGGTATGAGGGTAGGCAATAGGTGAGAAAAGGTGAAACAAAGATCTGCAAAGCAGACCTTAATGTTTCACATTCCCTTAGGGACAGAACAAAAAAAATTGTTAAAAAAAAATCTTACAACAGGTGTCCACCTATGAAGCCTGCATAAAAAATTTACAAGATAACCCATAATGTACAGGATATAAATATAATGAAGAAACGAAACTGAATTATATACCCGGATCATATTAATAAATCTACCATCTAGCGAACATTTTCTATTATCTCCCCTCCTCAACAAAATTTTATTTAACAAATCTAATAGATTAACATTGTTTATATCCGATCTCCTTTTTATATTATCCTGTGACATGTCCATATCTTTTTTTTGTTGTTGTTGTTTTTAAAAAAACTACTATAATCCTGGGTCTGGTGGGTAATAACTGCTTTGATAATTTGATGACTGGTCTCTTTACTTTGTTTGGCATGGTTTTTTGGCCCAGGGATTGAAATCCAGAGTGGTTGTTAATAACTGTAGCTTTAGGCTATCACAATTGTTTGCCTTATCGGGTGGCTCCGGGGCCCATGGGCTGAAATCCAGTGTCATCATTGTTTTCACTATTTCCTTTATTCGATATATTCTTGCTATATCGGGTGGGATATTTTCCTGGTTTTTCTTAAGTACTTTGATGTTGGTGGTAAGCATGGTTATCTGGGTTTGAATCCCTAGATTTCGTACATTCTTGGCTGTAAATATCTCGTTTAAATACAGTTGTGGACATTTTTTGACTTCGTGAAAAATTTTTATGTGACGAAGCTTGGTTAGCTGGGTTTGATGTCCTGTGTCCCAGACATCATTTGCTGGAAATATTCTTTCCAAATAAAGTTTGGGACAATTTTTTACTTCATGGAATATTTTAACGTCGACAAGCTTGGTCAGCTGGTTTGGATGTCCTAAGTCTCGGATATCTTTTGCTGGAAGCACCCTTTCCAAACAAAGCTTGGGACATTCTTTAACCTCATGAAATATTCTAGTGTTGAGCTTGGTTGGCTGAGATCGAAGTCCAGTTCTGGTGTATCAGTCTTCTTTGTGGAATCATTTGTCTTAACTTTCTGGTTCAGGAGTTTATCTGCCATCTCTTGCCATCCAGGGAGGAGTCTGTACAGCGCTCTAAGTTCCTCACCTCGCCTTCAGCTTTCTTCTGCCCATCTTTTCACTCTTTCTTCACCTTGCTTAAACAATTCCATAATAGTCTGGAAATGGATCTCATTAGTATCCATATTTTCCATGGCCTTGGATGTTACCATGATCGATGATGATTTTTGTTCCCTTTTATTTTATTGCTAACTATATTAATATATCCTAAAAAAAATTTTTTTTTAACGAATAGGTGTACTCTTAAAACACAATGTATAGCACTGATAAAGAAAAATTTTAAACTGTTTTACGTTGAGCTTACTAAAACTAATACGGTTAAAAAAAATACTATTATTATTTTTCCTTGTGTGATTCTCTGTGATTATTATGTTTGACTTCAAATTTTATTAATGGCTAATAGGCTATCTCCCTCTTGGTTCTGCTGGCCTAATTGCTGCTTTTACTTTTATCACTAAAACCCCAACTACTGCCCTCTTACTACTGCTAAAATTTCTCGCTTATATCTGCTGCCAACATATATATTTTTAACTGCCCATATATATAAAAAAACTCTTAAATTCTACCTGTCAAATTGTTTTGCTAAATTATATTTTTAAACTCAAGCAACTTTATATATATAAACATTCGCTAGATCCGGGTATAATTATTTTGTTCCCTCTTATTTAAGATTTGCAAACATATATATTTATTTACATAATCATTGATCCGATTCATGTCTCATTATTTGGTCTAAGAAAAATTTACACATGTTGAAAAAAAAAAATTACACATAAAAGAATTTAGCCTTGTGACAAAATTTATTTTAGAAGTAACTCTGTTTAATGAAATTACTTTTGGGCACTATGTCACCAGTTAAAAGGATCCATAGACTGTTAGCTTCCCAAAATTAATTTTAAATTACTGTATTCCATTTAACTACGGGCACTTGTTAAAACATTCACATTTTGTTTTATTGATTACAACATTTTATTTATGATTAACTTTTTTTGAATTCTCAATGATAGCCTATTACATATCTAGGTCATTACCGTACAAAATTATTATTATGCTATATTGTGCGTTGAGCCGATAAAACTTTATTTTGATAGAAAAATACAATATTTGAACTATTCATAGATTGTCACAATATTCACTTGGGACAATATTTAAGTAATTCATGCCATGCGTATGTAGCATGACTTAAATGAAACAATGAATACAGATAAATATAGATGGCTCGTATCACACTATAGAAAGTTTGGACAAGTTTCTGATTATATAGAATAAGTAATTGAATGCCCGAGTCAAACAAAATATATGAAATATACATGCAAATAAACTATATAGATAATATATAGTTTGAAAAATATTATATATATCAAAAATATAAAAGATTTGAGTGATTAAATACAAATAAAATACTAAAATTAAGCTACAGAGATGTGGGTGTTTAACTAATTAAGATCTACAGGGATGTGGGTGTTGAAATATTTGAGGCCCCATGTTGGGGGCCATGGACCTAGAAAAAAATACTATGTAACAGTCAGAATCGTCTATCTCGCTAACACACTCAGAATTCAAATCCCAGACACAAAACTGAACATTCTAGGAGGGGCTGCCTTCTAGATATACTAAGTTCGAATCTAAAGTCCAAATTTCATAGTGCCATCTACGTGTTATAATGCATCTGATGCACCTACTAGTATGACCTTTGACCGGTGCCTGGTGGTCAGGGTGAAACAAAAGTCTCTAAACTAAAAGAAGTTTGGGTGGGTAATTAATGTCTATGGATTTACAAAAGAAATGCAGAAAATATATATATATAGACCGAGACAGTGAAAGGAATCAAATAAAATAAAAGATCAAATTTAGTTTTAAATAATTTCACAAAATTTATTTAAATAATATATATATATAATTCCACTGTCTGCTTATATGAGAGAGGGATGCGTATTGAATAATTGTGGGCATTATATTTCAATAAATGACAAAAATGTTTTAAAACAAAGTGATATATTCTATTCCTCAGGCTAATAGCATTACGATAATGTGCTTGATGAGATTGGAAAATCTGCAAGGTGCTTTGAGTAATTATACAAGTTTAAGAAAATATTTGAAACTTAAGTGTTCTAAAATATTTATTGATTTTGAGAATAGCTTGGACTAAAGCTTACTAAGCAACAAATTTGGAAAGGGATCAAAGCATTTATTTGAGAATAATAATAATAGAATTGCATTGGGAGGTCACTATTGCTTATAATGAAATTATTAAAGTTGGAGGGTGTGACACATTTAAGTCATGGACGCTTTGTAAAATAAATATAGAAAAAACAATAATGGAATATTTGGAATGATTATGGAGGGCATATCACCACTAACCCATAGGAAAGTATTTTATGAACAGTTGAAACTTAGCGACTGTGTGATGATTGCGTTTAATTCCCAGGTGTGTCATTTGGGGACACACTCTACCTGAAAATGACAAAAAAGGCGAAGAGAACGGCCTTAGCCATGTAAAGAATCCTTAGAAAAATAAAGCAAAGCGGTCTCAACAACCAATTCATTTACCAGCAATACGAGACGAGTGTATACAAAACATACTGAATGGGTTTTACTTGTATTAAGAGAAATGCCCCATCAAATACCCAGAAATTCATTTAAAAGGGTCTGCACATTCTCGATGTCAATGATGAACATTGTAATTAATGTAGAACACAGTAATTAAAATAGGAAAATGCATGCTTGTAGGTTTAAAAAGTAAGTATAGATTTATATATGCAATCATGCATTAAGGTACACATTTAACCATTGACCTCGCACATACTCTTATATTAGATTAAAATCAATAACATGTAGATTTTAAACAATGTGATTACATTATATTAAAGAAAAGAATCGCCCTCGAATGAGTGATTGGCAAGATAATAAAATGGAAAATTATTTAAAAATTTAAAATATGCCTTCATAGTGGCGTCTTATTTTCATCAAAGGAATAATTCACTCAGTCAAAGACAATTCTGACACATTATCATTATAAAATAACAGACAGCTTAATAAATAGAAAATATTAACCCAAGGATAGAGGAAAACTGTTGATTATAATATATTAACACGATAAAGAAATACATAATGAATTTATGTGAAATATAAGGAAAACAATTTTAATTAGCTATAGCATATTAGTTATCACAAGAGCTCTTGGGTTAATTTAGGGTTACCTCTGGAGAAGCTTTTAGGTAGATTGATGGTCGGCAGGTTTTTATATAATTTAACAGCAAAATCTGGAAATGTTCATATTTTTGGAAGCAGCAGTTCCGGGGTTCCCTGTCTGATAACTTCCGATGGTCTATGGCAGCAGATGACCATTCCAAAGAGAAATAGCCTTCTCGTGCTTTACTTTGTTATGTCAAAATTTACAAATTACTAGAATAGAACTCAGAATGATTTTTCTTAGAAACATTAGAAGAAAAAAAACTGGAGGACAAAAGAAAAACCTTCTTTTTATAGTAACCTTTAACAATAGAACTGCCCTGGAGCATTACAAAAATATATCGGACTTATCAGCTGTAATTAAATCGATCTGAATGTCTAAAGGAATTCAACATTAATTAATTTCTTTAGTTAATTTCTCTTTCGACATTTGGATTACAAACTAGATTTAATTAAAAATTACTTTTACTAATTAAAGAAAACCTTAAGTGGACATCTGCTGATTTTAGATAAACTTATAGAACATTAACTAATTAAACTATTGTCCCTGATTTATTTAAACAGAAATATTTGGAATAACTTTTATTAAATTAAAGAAAATGATTTTAATTTTTAAATTGCAATTTTTGAATGTATTTACTAAACGAATATTTACTAAATGAATTTTATTTTAAATCAAAATACATTACAACAGTAATATATTTGTAAACAGATTCAAACAAAATAACTTTAACAATTTATAATTTTGATATGTCTTATAATGCATATCATAGTGTGTGCGCAATTACAACTTATATAACCTACTTATTAATAAATCAAAATTATATGAACATATACATAATCTATAATTTTTTATTTATTTGGAAATGAGTTATATATATAATATGATCATTGTACTCGTGGTTTAAAATTAGGCAGGATTTTCTGGGTCCATGGCTTGCCCAAACGTGGAGCCTCAAATATTTAAACACCCACATTCCTGTAGAACGTAATTAGTTAAACACCCACATCCCTGTAGCTTAATTTTAGTATTTTATTTGTATTTAATCACTCAAATCCTTTATATTTTTGATATATATAATATTTTTCAAACTCTATATTATCTATATAGTTTATTTGCATGTATATTTCATATATTTTGTTTGACTCAGGCATTCAATTACTTATTCTATATAATCAGAAACTTGTCCAAACATGCTATAGTGCGATACAAGCCATCTATATTTATCTGTATTTATTGTTTCATTTAAGTCACGCTATATACGCATGGCGTGAATTACTTAAATATTGTCCCAAGTGAATATTGTGACAATCTATGAATAGTTCAAATATTGTATTTTTCTATCAAAATAAAGTTTTATCGGCTCAACGCGCAAGATAGCATAATAATAATTTTGTACGGTAATGACCTAGATATGTAATAGGCTATCGTATGGAATTCAAAAAAAGTTAATCATAAATAAAATGTTGTAATCAATAAAAAAAATGTGAATGTTTTAACGAGTGCCTGTAGTTAAATGGAATACAGTAATTTAAAATTAATTTTGGGAAGCTAACAGTCTATGGATCCTTTTAACTGGTGACATGGTGCCCAAGGGTAATTTCATTAAACGGAGTTACTTCTAAAATAAATTTTGTCACCAGGCTAAATTCTTTTATATGTAATTTGTTTTTTTCAACGTGTGTAAATTTTTCTTAGACCAAATAATGAGACGTGAATCGGATCAATAATTATGTAAATAAAAATATATGTATGCTAATTTTAAATAAGAAGGAACGAAATAAGTATACCCGGATCTAGCGAATGTTAACATATATAAATAAAATTGCTTGAGTTTAAAAATATATATGTTAGTGAAATATTTTGACAGGTAGAATTTAAGAGATTTTTATATATACGGGCAGTTAAAAATATATATGTTGGCAGCAGATTTAAGTGAGAAATTTTAGCAGTAGTAAGAGGGCAGTAGTTGGGGTTTTAGTGATAAATGTAAAAGCAGCAATTAGGCCAACAGAACCGAGAGGGAGATAGCCTATTAGCCATTAATAAAATTTGAAGTCAAACGTAATAATCGCAGAGAATCAAACAAGGAAAAATAATAATAGTATTTTTTTAACCGTATTAGTTTTAGTAAGCTCAACGTAAAACAGTTTAAAAATTTTCTTTATCAGTGCTATACATTGTGTTTTAAAAGTACACCTATTCGTTAAAAAAAATTTTTTTTAGGATATATTAAATAGTTAGCTGTAAAATAAAAATAAAAGTCATCATCATCATCGATCATGATAATCATCCAAGGCCATGGAAAATACGGATACTAATGAGATCCAATTCTGGAATCTTATAGAGATGTGGGAGCAAAGTGAAGAAAGAGTGAAATGATGGGAAGAAGAGCAAATCCGCAGGAGAGCTGAGGAATGTAAAGAGTTGGCCAAACTCATCCATGAATTGGCACAAGTGAGAGAGGGACAGAAAGCCCTCTGACTTGCATTTGAAAAATGCTGCATGAAGAACGATAAAAGGGTCATTGAACCAAGAAAAGATGAAACAGACCTGAACTCGGTAGGGTCATTAACAGATGAATCCCTGAACCAGAAATTAGAGTCCAATGATTCGGCAAATGAAAAAAATGATGTCCAGGACACAGGACATCAAACCCAGCTAACCAAGCTTCGTCACATAAAAATTTTTCACAAAGTCAAAAAATGTTCACAACTATATTTAGATGAGATATTTCCAGCCCAGAATGTATGGGACTTATGGATTCAAACCCAGGTAACCAAGCTTCATCACATAAAAATTTTTATGAAGTCAAATAATGTCCACAACTGTATTTAGACGAGATATTTCCAGCCAAGAATGTACAAGACCTAGGGCCTCAAACCCAGCTAACCAAGCTTACCACCAATATCAAAGTATTTAAAAAACACAAAGAAAATATCCCACCTGATATAGCACAAATATCTCAACTGGCAGAAATAAAAGAAATGGCCGAAGTTTTAACCACCCTGTATTTCAGTCCCTGGGCTAAAGAACTGCCAGACAAGGTAAAGAGGCCTGATAATCGGAGACTGCACTTATTAAAATATAAAGGCAGGTATTACCCACCAGACCCAGGATTATAGTAGTTTTTTTAAAACAACAACAAAAAAATGGACACGTCATAGGATAAACGAGAAAGGAGATCGGATATAAACAATGTTAAACTATTAGATTTTTTAAATAAAATTTTGTTGAAAGGGGGGAGATAATAGAAAATGTTCGCTAGATGGTAGATTTATTAATATGATCCGGGTATATAATTCAGTTTTGTTTCTTCATTATATTTATATCCTGTACATTATGGGTTATCTTGTAAATTTTTTTTTATGCAGGCTTCATAGGTGGACACCTGTTGTAAGATCTTTTTTTTTTTTTAACAATTTTTTTTGTTCCATCACTAAGGGAATGTGAAACAGTAAGGTCTGCTTTGCAGATCTTCGTTTCACCTTTTCTCACCTATTTCCTACCCTCATACCTTAGTTTGAACCCCAATCTATCGTAGTGTGTCTGCAATATGCTTATATACCAAAAATCCTGCCTAATTTTAAACAACAGGTACAATGCTCATATTATATATATATATATATTTATTCCCAAATAAAAATAAATAAAAAGTTATAGATTATGTATATGTTCACATAATTTTGATTTATTAAAAAGTAGGTTATATAAGTCGTAATTGCGCACACACTATGATATCCATTTTAAAACATATCAAAATTATAAATTGTTAAAGTTATTTTGTTTGAATCTATTTACAAATATATTACCGTCGTAATATATTTTGATTTAAAATAAAACTCATTTAGTAAATATTCGTTTAGTAAATAGATTCAAATATTGCAATTTAAAAGTAAAATAACTTTCGTTTAATTTAATAAAAGTTATCCCAAATATTTCTTTAAAATAAATGAGGGACAATAGTTTAATTAGTTAATATTATATAAGTTTATCTAAAAACAGCAGATGTCCACTTAAGGTTTTCTTTAATTAGTAAAAGTAATTTTTAATTAAATCTAGTTTGTAATCCGAATGTCGACAGGGAAATTAACAAAAGAAATTAATTAATGTTGAATTCCTTTAGACATTCGGATAGATTTAATTACAGCTGATAAGTCCGATATATTTTTGTAATGCTCCAGGGCAGTTCTATTGTTAACGTCTACTATAAAAAGAAGGGTTTTCTTTTGTTCTCCAGTTTAGTTTTTCTTCTAATGTTTCTAAGAGAAATCATTCTGAGTTCTATTCTAGTAATTTGTAAATCTTGACATGACAGAGTAGAGCGCAAGAAGGCTATTTCTCTCTGGAATGGTCATCTGCTGCCATAGACCATCGGAAGTTATCACACAGGGAACCCCGGAACTGCTGCTGCTGCCAAAAATATGAACATTTCCAGATTTTGCTGTTAAATTATATAAAAACCTGCCGACCATCAATCTGCCTAAAAATGCTTCTCCAGAGGTAACCCTAAATTAACCCAAGAGCTCTTGTGATTCCTAACTAACATGCTATAGCTATTTAAAATTGTTTTTCTTATATTTCACATAACTTCATTATGTATTTCTTTAACGTGTTAATATAATATAATCAACAGTTTTGCTCTATCCTTGGGTTAATATTTTCTATTTATAAAGCTTTCTTTTATTTTATTATGATAATGTGTCAGAATCGTCTTTGACCGAGTGAACTATTCCCTTTATTGAAAGTAAGATGCCGCTATTAAGGCATATTTTAAATTTATAATTTTCCAATTTTATTATCTTGCAAATCACTCGTTCGAGGGCGATTCTATTCTTTAATATATAATATAATCACATAGTTTAAAATCTACATGTTATTGATTTTAATCTAATATGAGAGTATGTGTGAGGTCAATGATTAAATGTGTCCCCTAATGCATGATTGCGTATATAAATCTATACTTACTTTTCAAACCCGCAAGCATGCATTTTCCTATTTTAATTACCGTGTTCTACTTTAATTATAAAGTTCATCATTGACGTCGAGAATGTGCGGACCCTTTTAAATGAATTTCGGGGAATTTGATTGGGCATTTCTCTTAATCTGAGTAAAACCCATTCAGTATGTTTTTATATACACTAGTCTCGTATTGCTGGTAAATGAATTGGTTGTTGAGACCACTTTGTTTTATTTTTCCAAGGATTCTTTACACGGCAAAGTCCGTTCTTTTCGTATATTGCAAGTTTCCAGGCAGAGGGTGTTCCAAATGACACACCTGGGAACTAAACGCAATCGTCACACAGTCGCTAAGTTTTGGCTGTTCATAAAATACTTTCCTACAGGTTAGGGGTGAGATGCCCTCCGTAATTATTCCGGATCTTCAATATTGTTTTATTTTATATTTATTTTACAAAGCATCTGTGACTTAAATGTGTCACACCCTCCAACTTTAATAAATTCATTATCAGCAATACTGACCTCCCAATGCAACTCTATTATTATTATTCTCAAATAAATGCTTTGATCACATTCCCACTTTGTTGCTTAGTAAGCTTTTGTCTGTGCTATTCTCGAAATCAATAAATATTTTGTAACACTTAATTTCAAATATTTTCTTAAACTTGTATAATTGCTCAAAGCACCTCGCACATGTTCCTCTCTCGTCAAGCACATTATCGTAATGCTATTAGCCCAAGGAATAGAATATATCACTTTGTATTAAAACCTTTTTGTCATTTATTGAAATATAATGCTCACAATTATTTAATACACATCCCTGTCTCATATAAGCAGACAGTGGCATTATATATATATTTATATGAATAAATTTTGTGAAATTATTTAAAACTAAATTTGATCTCTTATTTTATTTGATTCCTATCACTGTCTCGGTCTATATATATATATATTTTCTGCATTTCTTTTGTAAATCCATAGACGTTAATTAGCCACCCAAGCTTCTTTTAGTATAGAGTCTTTTGTTTCTCCCTGACCACCAGGCACCGGTCAAAGGTTATACTAGTAGTGGCATCAGATGCGTTATCACGTAGATGGCACTGTGAAATTTGGACTTTAGATTCGAACTTAGTATATCTAGAAGGCAACCCCTCCTAGAATGTTCAGTTTCATGTCTGGGGTTTGAATTCTACAGTGTGTTAGCGAGATAGATGATTCTGACTTTTACAATATATAAAAACAAATCTTTTTACCCATGCTTTCCTTCCTTTGCCTCACCCTAGTTGCTCTTTTGTGCCTGAAACATACTTATTAATTCCTTTATTAATCAGTTATCTTAATATTTTATTTGATATAATAAATGACTCTCTATATTATCCCATTGATCCATGTTCAAATTCTAAGTTCATGTGAATCATGTTAAATCGACATCTGTTGGCAAATTATATTGGGGCATCAGCCAATGAAGTAAGACCAACAATTTACAAATAACATCTGGGCCTCTCAAGTTCACAGAGATGTACATATAAAAAAAATTTTCAGAAAATTTTAACATCTGAAATATTATCCTGCCTACAAGAGTATTATGTAGGTTACATATAATAAATGGATCAAATATACAAAAAATAATATCCTCATCACTTAAGTATGTGGGTGTTATGAATATACACAAAAAATCTACATATATATTCTCCCACAATGCATTACACTTGGAAAAAGAAAAAAACACTCAGTTCAGGGTCATGTGAGAAGTAATTCAAATCCTCCCCAAAAAATCAATCAGATATGTGACTGTTATGATATTAAAAAAACAGTATCACCACTCAGATATGTAGGTTATATCTTGAAGTCCCATGGCATGCCAAGCCCAGCAAAAAAAATTGTACCAGTCGAACATGTATGTTCATCCAACAAGACTCAGAATCTGGTAAAAAGTACTTTGAAACCAGCCATGCCTGAGATACTCAGGTCAGTAGCAATCATGGTTTCTAACATATTTGCCCATTCAACAAACCTAAGACCTCATGAACAACATCTCCAGTGATACGGTGAGTTATTCTTAATACATGTCCTAGAGACACAGTGGAGAAGCATAATATTTTAATGATGGTGATGATAAACCTACTCATATATGTGTGAAACCTCAAGTAACCTAGTACAAGGACATATTAATACTGAAATATTATATTTAATTTCAAATAAAATACTAATTTGATAAGCAAACAATGAATTCAAACACTTGAATAATATGATGAATAAATATATTTAATGATTATATAAAAGGTTATTATACACATTATTTACAGAGTTCATTATGCCCATATTGGTGACCATTATGGGATGTCATGCTGATATATATATATATATATATATAAATAGAGTGTGGTTTGTTTATATGCCAATGATTAGTTAAACAAGTTTTACATAATAGGTTTAAGAAGAGAAACACTATTTTAAATGATATATGATTAATTAATGACTTTCACAATATAAATTTATGAGAGACACTTTGGTAGCAATACGTAACTGAACGAAGCAT